>JAVTVJ010000003.1:0-32515 GCA_034509425.1 Eopsaltria australis | reverse complement strand
TTTTCCTGGGTTGAATTGAAGAATATTTTTTTTTTACCAATTGATTTTACTTACTGAAAACCTGCCGGATTTCTGTATTTAGTGGTGCCCACTTGCTCATCCCCAACATTTCTCTGTGGATCCACACCTTTTTTATTTTTAAAATCTTTACCTTTTTTATTCCTATACATTGAAGTAAGGGATGAAGTTTTCATGGGTCTGCATGAAATTTCCTCTGTGATTTAATACTGCCATCCACTCTGCTATCCTCTGTGCACAGTCTCCATCTACATACACAAAGTCCATCTTTTGAGAATAGTGCTTCTCTCAGTCTACCCCAATACCAAATATTCCTGAATCTTCACCATAATGCAAGCTCTAAAATTTTTCTTTATTATCTTCTTCACCTTTACCCTTCTTCTGTAGCAATGGTGAGATTTGTCTTTTATTCTTCCCATCTGAGCTCCTTTAATCCTGCCTGTGCCTCTTGCCCTTCATCTCTTTAACTGTCTCAAAGGCTCTCACCTTCACTTCTTTCTCACAGAAAGACAAGAAAAAAACTTCTTCAAGCTCTTCTAGGATAAGCCCTTTGATACGGACTTGGTTCACCCCACAGTATCTGATTCACATCCCATTCTTCAGCACTATAAAGTTTTCTAGATAGACATAATCAGAGCGAATGCACCTCAGCTGGAGAAGTTTGGGGATGTTTACCAGACAGGAAACCCAACCCCACATTTTGCATATTCTCCTAGTTTTGCTACATCCGGCCAAACTTCGCACCCCTTTACCACCAGAACTTTCTTGTTAAAGACTCTAGTTGATGCCTTAATGCTGTGGCAGATCTTTGCAAGTGTCTGTTGCTGGGCTTTTCTGCCACGAAGGCAGCCTGCGCAATTTCTCTTCCTTCAGGGAAAAGGGCTTTCAGCCACTCCAGCACCTTCTGATGCCTCGACACTTCCTCCAGTTCTGACAGTTCAGGTGACGATATTGAATCTCTGTCCATACCACCGAGCAGGACCCTCCTTGCCAGCTCTTGAACCTCATCTGGTTCCCAAAGGGAGAGCTCTTCGTCATCATCTTGTTCCCAAAGAGAGAGTTCTGCATCTTCGTATCCCTCCCGTTGGGAGAGCTGTTTGTTGTCATTTTCTTCCCATGGGGACGTGTCTTGGACATTATAGTCTTCCGCAAAAGACACCCCTGTGTCGCATTTGCCATCTTCTAGGGAAACCTTCCCACCCTCCTTGTCATCCCCGTGGGACAGCTCTTTGTCACTGTCACTCTCCCCTTGGGACAGCTCTTTTTGATTCTTGCCTTCACCTGGGGACATCTCCCTGCAACTCGTCTTGTACCCTCTAGAGAGCTCAAAGTCATCATCACCTGGGGACAGCTCCTCACCACTGCTGTTTTTCCCAGGGAAGAGCTCGAGGGCCTCATCTAATTGGGACAGCTCCCAACCACTAGTGCTGTCCTCTGAACCACTGTTGATGGCCACCTGCAATTTAGACATCTCTTCATAACTTGTGCTGTCCCCTGAAATGGCCTTGATGTCCTCCTCCACTGGGGACAGCTTCTGGTCACTTATGCTGTCCTCTGGAGTGACCTCAGTGACCTCTTCCACTTCGGACAGTTATGGGTCAGTATTGCTGTCCCCTGCAGAGAGCTCAATGGCCTTTTCTACTTGGGACAACTCCTCATCACTTGTGCTGTCCACAGGGAAGAGCTCACTGCCATCTTCCAGTTTAGACAGATCCTGGTCACTCTTGCTGTCCCCTTGAAAGAGCTCCATGTCTTCTGTCTTTTGGCACAGCTCCAGGTCACTGCTGTTTTCCCCTTGGGACAGCTCATTGTCATTTCCCCTTTGGGAATTCTGTTTCTGAGCCCCTGAGGGAATGGGCGGCACGGGCAGCAGCTGCCACCTCACAAACACACAGGCTGGGCCCTCCTGGGCCACCCTGAGCTGGGACAAGAACACACTGGGCACGGGGGTGTGTGGCTGCCAAGGACAGGGGCTGCAGGGCTGTGGCTCCTTCTCCCCTGCACTCCCCAGCTCTGTGCCCCGGCTCTGAGTCTCCCTGGGGCTCTCCAGGCAGGGCAGTGGTGGCATCACCGGTGCCAGCCGTGGCACAGGTGACAGCGGTGGCAGCCTGTCCCTACAGAGGGACAGGGTCTGGCTCTGGCTGCCCTGCGGCGCTGCCTGTGGCTGCCTGAGCGCCACCGGTGGGACCTTGGGACCCTTTCTGGGTCCCACCTTTGGCTGCCCGAGATGCAGTGGCGGCAGCTTGGTGGGCATCTGGGAGCAGGAGGAGGAGGAGGAGACGTGGGACGGAGACGGTTCCCTTGACAGACCAAAGATCCTGGCCCTGTCCGTCCACTGGCCTCTCCTTCCTGCCTCATCCCTCACTCTTGGCCTCCTCTGCAGCCTCAGCAGTTGGCCTTGGGCAGGTTGGGAGCTGGGGTTTCCCTTCTCCTTGACCATCTCTTCATCCGTCTCTGCCATCCTCTGCTGCAGAATGATCCAGGGAGCTGCTTCCTCCTGACAGGCAGCAGCGCCCTGGACGCTGTTTGTCTCCCTTTGGGACAGCTCTCTGGAACTCTCCTGTGCCCCTTGGCAGAGCTCTGCCTCCTCATCTGCTGTCCATTGGGAGAACCCTTTGTCCTCATCTGCCTCCCATGGGGACATGTCTTGAACACTGTCAGGACCTGGGTTGCACAGCAGGACGAAGATGCTGGCCTGGTTGACTGCTCAGTGGGCTGCAATGAACTACGGTTTCATTTTGGACCTAGGAACTGTCGAGCGCGTAATCACCCCCACCTTTGCGCAGCACCAGTTTTCAGCTTGGCAGAGGTGAGCCATGTCCTCACCACTCTCACAGCAAGTACTTCAATCACAGAGCACAGCATTAACCGGGAGAGGTTTGTCTTTTCTCCCACTCCCTGCAGCCTTGATCCAGCGCTCCCCAGCCCACCTGCACCATGGTGACCGTGCACAGTCCCACCATGGCACCTTCCCTCACAGCCCCACTACGGGTTCTTCTCTCCCCTCACGGCTGCGCTGGCGCTCGGGCGGCCCCCGGCGGAGAGCGGGGACGGACGAGACCCTTATCTCACTCCCTCACTGCCATCCTCCGTCTCTTCGACCCTCCCTCCCTCTGTCCCTCCCTCCGTCCGTGCCTGCCTCGTTCCCCATCTCCCCGCCCTTCTTCCCTACTTGCCACCCCGTTCCTGCCGCACCCACTCCCCGTTCCCCCGTTCCTCCCGTCTTCCTTCCCCTCCCTCCTTCCTCCTCCCTTCCCACTCCATTCTTCCCTCTGTCCCTCCCTCCGTCCCTCCCCGTTCCCTCTCCTCTCTCTTCCTCCCAGCAACAAGGGACAGGACAAGAGCAAACGGCCTCAAGCGGTGCCAGGGGAGGCTCGGCTTGGACACCAGGAGCAGTTTCCCTACGGAAAGCGTGGTCAGGCCTTGGAAAGAGCTGCCCGGGGAGGTTTGGAGTCCCCATCTCTGGAGGAGGCCAAGGAGCATCTGGACGTGCCTCTCAGTGCTCTGGGCTGGGGACAACGTGGGCATCGGGCACAGCTGGGATTCCATGGGCTGGGAGGGCTTTTGCAACCTTCATCCTGTGGTTCTGTGAACGTTATCCTAAAACAACGAAAAATGGGGATGGGGCTTGGAGCCACCTGGGGGAGTGGAAGGTGTCCCTGCCCACGGGTCACGATGCGATGAGGGAGAGATGCCTCTGCCCCAATTAAGGGGCAAATGAGACCATAGCACGGCAGCTGAGGGATTTTATTCAACAACACGGATTTCACTGCACAAGAAATGTGAGGTAGGGAGAGAGAAAGAAAGAGGAAACACCTGTCAGAGAGAGGGAGACACAGAGCAGGACATGAGCTTTAAGGTCCCTGCCAACCCCAGCCATTCTCCCAGTGTAGAAGTTGTACGGACTCCAGAAGTGACTCCACAGCTGCTTTCTGCTGAGCGGGCCCTGGGGCAAGGACAGGGGAGCAGAGGGTGCCAGGCTTTAGCCACAGGCTCAGCTGCAAGTCACTTCTGGTGGATGTTTAGTGTGCAGAACAGAAGTGGCAATGGTGAGAAGAGCCCTTGCAGCACCTCAGCAGCCCCAGCAAGGCTGGCAAGGAGCAGCCGTGGCTCCTCGGCCACGCCAAACCCGCACTGCCTTTCTAAGCCAGCTCTGCTCCCTGGCCACGGGCAGCGTCAGAGCGGGGCTGTGGTGGCTTTGCTGTCGTGGCTGCGCAGCCCTGCTGCAAAGGGGCTTCCAGCACAGCTCTCCCTCAGCCGGGCTCAACGGGCGCCTTGAGTTGGCCTGGAGAGAGCAGCGACAGCCCTGCCCTGCCGGCTGGTGCTGGGGCTGAGCAGCCACTGCTCACAGGGGCCTCACCGGCACCCGGCGTGAAAATACATCGATACCTCTGGGAGACAGGAAATGAAATCTGGACACCCTTTTCTTGTGCCTTACAAACTTTATTAAAAAAAAAATTCAAATTCTTCACTAACAAATTGTTCAGTTTTTCTTTGGTTATTTCTTGGCGATTATAATATATTTTAATTAGAACATATTGTATATTCATGTTTTTATATCATTGACTAATGTAAATAATACAAGATATAAGAAATACAAATTATTTGGTAGATCTGTTTATTCATTAGAACTTTATTTCATTTATGTATTCTTAACTCTTATTCTTCTTACTAATCTTCTTATTTTCTTCTATGTATTTTAAACTTCAAATTCTTATTCTTATTAATCTTCTATGCATTTTTAAATTCAAATTCTTATTCTTCTTACTTTTCTTCTATATTTTAAAACTCTTACTCCTATTCTTATTCTTCTTACTTTTCTTCTATATTTTAAAACTCTTACTCCTATTCTTATTCTTCTTACTCTTCTTCTACTTCTATGTATTTTTAAATTTCCTACTCTAATTGTTATTCTTCTATGTATTTTTAAATTATTCCTTTTCCTCTGCTTCTTCTTCTTCTTCATTGCCTTAGTCTTCTTCATCTTCTTTCTCTTTGCCCTCTTCACCTTCGTCGTCTTCTTCATCTTCATCATTTTCTTTATTGTCTTCTTCCTCTTCTTTTTGTCTTTTGCTTCTTTGTGCTCCTCTTCCTTTTTCTCGTTTGCGACCCAGCTCCCATCGGTGTTGGCAGAATCGTGTGAGCCACAGTCCTGCAGGGAGGGAGGCTCTGGAGCAATCCCTGCTGTCTGTGCCCTGTCTGTGTCACTGCTCGGGCTGTGCCCTCAGGCAGGGACACCGGCACAGCCTCCGCAGCGCCCGCAGCGCCCGCCTGAAGCGGGAGGGACGTTTCCTGGGGGCAGCCGGCTGCCCGCCGAGGGCCTGGGCAGGAGAGGCGCTGAGTGGGGCACGGGCTGCCTCTGCTGCCACCTCGGCGCCCACGTGCCTGGAAGAGCTGTGTTCTGCCCAGTGGGAGAGCTGTTTGTTGTCATGTCCTTCCCACGGGGACACGTCTTGGACATCACAGTCTTCCCCAGAAGACAGCTCTGTGTCATATTTGCCATCTTCTGGGGAAAGCTTCCAGTCCTCGATGTTATCCCCTTGGGACAGCTCTTTTTCGTTCTTCTCTTCACCTGGGGACAGCTCCTTGCAACTCGTTTTGACCACTATGGAGAGCTCATGTTCCACTTCCACTGAGGACAGCACCTTGTTCCTGCTGTTTTTCCCTTCAAAGATGTTGATGGCGTGTTCAAGTTCATACAGCTCCCGGTCACTTGAGCTGTCCCCTGGAGTGACCTCGCTGTCCTCTTCCAATTCGGACAGCTCCTGGTCACTTCTGCCGTCTTCTGCAGTGACCTCGCTATCCTCTTCCAATTCGGACAGCTCCTGGTCACTTCTGCCGTCTTCTGCAGTGACCTCGCTGTCCTCTTCCAATTCGGACACCTCCCAGAGACTTGAGCTGTCCTCTGTAGTGACCTCGCTGTCCTCTTCCAATTTGGACAGCTCCTGGTCACTTCTGCCGTCTTCTGCAGTGACCTCGCTGTCCTCTTCCACTTCAGACAGCTCTTGGTCACGCATGATGTCCTCTGGACCAACCTCGATGACCTTGTCCACTGAGGACAGCTCCTTGTCACTTGTGCTGTCCCCTGTAGAGAGCTTGATGGCCTCTTCTGCCGAGGTCAGCTCTGGGTTAGTGTTGCTGTCCCCTGTAGAGAGCTTGATGGCCTCTTCTACTTGGGACAGGCCCTCGCCACTCATGCTGTCCCCTGAAATGACCTCAATGGCCTCTTCCACTGGGGACAGCTCTGGGTCACTGATATTTTCCCCTTGGGACAGCTCCTGGTCATTATACGGTTTCTCTGGCTCCGTATCCGAGAGGCTGCACTCCATGGCTCCAGCCCCCGAGGGGATTGGCGCCAGAGGCAGCAGCTGCCACCTCACAAACACATAGGCTGTGCCCTCCTGGGCCACCCTGAGTGGGGACAGGAACACCCTGGGCACGGGGGTGTGTGGCTGCCCAGGACAGGGGCTGCAGGGCTGTGGCTCCTTCTCCCCTGCACTCCCCAGCTCTGTGCCCCGGCTCTGAGTCTCCCTGGGGCTCTCCAGGCAGGGCAGTGGGGGCATCACCTGTGCCAGCCGTGGCACAGGTGACAGCGGTGGCAGCCTGTCCCTACAGAGGGACAGGGTCTGGCTCTGGCTGCCCTGCGGCGCTGCCTGTGGCTGCCTGAGCTCCATCCGTGGGACCTTGGGACCCTTTCTGGGTCCCACCTTTGGCTGCCCGAGGTGCAGTGGCGGCAGCTTGGTGGGCATCTGGGAGCAGGAGGAGGAGGAGGAGGAGGAGGAGGAGGAGGAGGAGGAGGAGGAGGAGGAGGAGGAGACGTGGGATGGAGACGGCTCCCTTGACAGACCAAAGATCCTGATCCTGACCCTCCACTGGCCTCTCCTTCCTGCCTCATCCCTCACTCTTGGCCTCCTTCGCAGTTGGCCTTGGGCGGGTTGGGAGCTGGGGTTTCCCTTCTCCTTGCTCATCTCCATAATCTCTCCTCTGCTGCAGAGTGATGCAGGGAGCAGCTTCCTTCTCAGAGAGCGGCTCTCCTGGCACTGGGCAACGCAGGGCTCTGTGCCTCTTGGATACCCTCAGCCAGGGTGGGGCTCCCTGATGTCACAGGAGTCTCTGGCCACCACCATGTCCCGCATCACAAAGGGCCCCGACACAAAGCACCCAACGTGTCACAAAGGGGCACCCCCGGCACCCCATCAGCAGTGGAACAGACAGGAAGTGGCACGGAGCGGCCCCGGACTGGTGACCTTGTTGCCCCTGCTGTGCCCAGAGCCCTGAGAGGCTTTGGCCACGCTGGCACACGACAGCCCCAGCCCCACAGTGCAGAGCCCAGGCTTTGCAGGCTGCGCTGTCCAGCCCACGAGCAATCGGCCGCACGGACGGGCCAGGCACTTGTGGGCAGTGGCTCCACCTGCCGCGGGAGGCCGGGGAGCGGGGCTGCCCCTCAGGGCTCTGCCTGGGCACCGGGGCTCCTCAGTGCCTTCAGCAGTGACAGCCAGGGGCAGCGAGCGCACCCTCGGCGCCTTTGCAGGGCACGGGAACGGGGCCGGGGCCGGGCGCTGAGGGAGCGGCGCCGCCATTGCTGCCGCCCTCAGGGGCTCTGAGAGGAGCGCGGCTCCCGCCAGCCCCGCTCCGCCCGCACAGGCAACAGAAACATCAAGCACGAACACAGACGGCGCTCAAATTGTGTCCGTGCCCTTCCAAATGCACTCGGACAGCGGCCCCAAGGGCTGGGCTCGGCTGCGGCACCATCGCCACACGGCTGCCCCCGGGAAAAAAAATCCCCCGTGCAGATACCGGGGCCGGGGCTGCGCGGTGGGACACGAAACACACGGGGTTCGGTCTCCTTGGGAGAAAGAAACGAGTGTTTCAGGCTATTTGGGACAAGGCAACTACTTTCGCTGGCACTAGGCTGGTGTACCTGGCGTTTAAAAGGATAATAAATAATAGACATAAATAATTACGAATGCATGTGGGTCAAAAGTCATAAAGAGGTAGTTAGGAGCAGCATCTCTACTGACAAAAAATCTAATAAAAGAAAAACAATACTATGAATACACCAAGGAAAAAATCGACAGCTGCCTATGGGGCTTCAGAATCAATGAGGAGCTCCCGGGGGACTCCCACGCTTCAGACGAGTGTGTGCAGCCGTGCACCAAAGCACCTCTGCTTTCCGAGGCTGCACGGCAGCACACAAGGAGTAAGATGCGAGTTGCTCCAGCCTGAAGCGGGAGGGACGTTTCCTGGGGGCAGCCGGCTGCCCGCGGAGGGCCTGGGCTCCCAGCTGGGCGGGCGAGGGGCTGGGGGCCTGTGCGGGGCAGGCACCGGGCTCTCTTCCCTTTTGGCTCTAACTGCTGCTTCCCTATCTGCAGCAATCCGTTCTTCCACGGCATCCTGCTGCTCGTGCTGCTGCCTCAGTGCCTGGATCTCCACCAGAGCCGTGCTCAAGGTCACACCGGTGATGTTCTGCTTCGTGCAGAGTTGAGCCTGGCTGGAGTATTGAACAGACCAACGAGCCAGCTCTGTGTCCCTGATTATGTCCTCTCCTCACTGAGCATAGAAGGAGCTGCTGCCTTTTCCTCCTGCGGACCTCGGGCTCTTCCTCCTCAGTAGCTCTGGCTGGGGTAGCAGCTGCCAGCTCGGTGTCCACGGGACACCATGGGGCACGAGAGGCGCTGGCAGGGCACGGGCTGCCTCTGATGCCAGCTCTGCGCCCATGGGGCTGGAACAGCTGAGTTCCTCCAGAGAGTCCTCATCACCCACCAAGCCCAGGGCTTTGTTCCAGATGTTCTCCTGGATAGCAGCTTCTCCCTGAGACACCTCTTGGGCTCCGCAGTGCTTCCCGTTGGAAAGCACACTGTCATCATCATTGGAACCAGGAGGTGACATGGAGTCCAACAGGTCTTGCCAATGGGCCTCCACCTTGTCCTTGCCCTGTTCCAGTTGGGACAGTCCTTGGTGTCTGTCAGCTTTCTTCTCTTCCTCCTCCTCAGCACTGTAACTGTTGGGGAAATGGGCTTTCAGCCACTCCAGCACCTTCTGATGCCTCGACACTTCCTCCAGTTCTGACAGTTCAGGTGACGAGCTTGAATCACTGTCCATGCCACTGAATAGGGCCCTCCTTGCCAGCTCTTCATCCCCGTGTCCCTCCCGTTGGGAGAGCTGTTTGTTGTCATTTTCTTCCCATGGGGACATGTCTTGGACATTATAGTCTTCCACAAAAGACACCCCTGTGTCGCATTTGCCATCTTCTAGGGAAACCTTCCCACCCTCCTTGTCATCCCCGTGGGACAGCTCTTTGTCACTGTCACTCTCCCCTTGGGACAGCTCTTTTTGATTCTTGCCTTCACCTGGGGACATCTCCCTGCAACTCGTCTTGTACCCTCTAGAGAGCTCAAAGTCATCATCACCTGGGGACAGCTCCTCACCACTGCTGTTTTTCCCAGGGAAGAGCTCGAGGGCCTCATCTAATTGGGACAGCTCCCAACCACTAGTGCTGTCCTCTGAACCACTGTTGATGGCCACCTGCAATTTAGACATCTCTTCATAACTTGTGCTGTCCCCTGAAATGGCCTTGATGTCCTCCTCCACTGGGGACAGCTTCTGGTCACTTATGCTGTCCTCTGGAGTGACCTCAGTGACCTCTTCCACTTCGGACAGTTATGGGTCAGTATTGCTGTCCCCTGCAGAGAGCTCAATGGCCTTTTCTACTTGGGACAACTCCTCATCACTTGTGCTGTCCACAGGGAAGAGCTCACTGCCATCTTCCAGTTTAGACAGCTCCTGGTCACTCTTGCTGTCCCCTTGAAAGAGCTCCATGTCTTCTCTCTTTTGGCACAGCTCCAGGTCACTGCTGTTTTCCCCTTGGGACAGCTCATTGTCATTTCCCCTTTGGGAATTCTGTTTCTGAGCCCCTGAGGGAATGGGCGGCACGGGCAGCAGCTGCCACCTCACAAACACACAGGCTGTGCCCTCCTGGGCCACCCTGAGCTGGGACAAGAACACACTGGGCACAGGGGTGTGTGGCTGCCAAGGACAGGGGCTGCAGGGCTGTGGCTCCTTCTCCCCTGCACTCCCCAGCTCTGTGCCCCGGCTCTGAGTCTCCCTGGGGCTCTCCAGGCAGGGCAGTGGTGGCATCACCTGTGCCAGCCGTGGCACAGGTGACAGCGGTGGCAGCCTGTCCCTACAGAGGGACAGGGTCTGGCTCTGGCTGCCCTGCGGCGCTGCCTGTGGCTGCCTGAGCGCCACCGGTGGGACCTTGGGACCCTTTCTGGGTCCCACCTTTGGCTGCCCGAGGTGCAGTGGCGGCAGCTTGGTGGGCATCTGGGAGCAGGAGGAGGAGGAGGAGACGTGGGACGGAGACGGCTCCCTTGACAGACCAAAGATCCTGGCCCTGTCCGTCCACTGGCCTCTCCTTCCTGCCTCATCCCTCACTCTTGGCCTCCTCTGCAGCCTCAGCAGTTGGCCTTGGGCAGGTTGGGAGCTGGGGTTTCCCTTCTCCTTGACCATCTCTTCATCCGTCTCTGCCATCCTCTGCTGCAGAATGATCCAGGGAGCTGCTTCCTCCTGACAGGCAGCAGCGCCCTGGACGCTGTTTGTCTCCCTTTGGGACAGCTCTCTGGAACTCTCCTGTGCCCCTTGGCAGAGCTCTGCCTCCTCATCTGCTTTCCATTGGGAGAACCCTTTGTCCTCATCTGCCTCCCATGGGGACATGTCTTGAACACTGTCAAACCCTGGGTTTGCACACAGGAACGAAAGATGTGGCCTGTTGAGCTGCAGTGGGATGAACACGGTTCATTTTGGACCAGGAACTGCTGGGTATCAACCCCCACTTTGCAGCAAGTTTTTCAGCTTGGCAGAGGTGAGCCGTGTCCTCACCACTCTCACAGCAAGTACTTCAATCACAGAGCACAGCATTAACCGGGAGAGGTTTGTCTTTTCTCCCACTCCCTGCAGCCTTGATCCAGAGCTCCCCAGCCCACCTGCACCATGGTGACCGTGCACAGTCCTACCATGGCACCTTCCCTCACAGCCCCACTACGGGTTCTTCCCTCCCCTCACGGCTGCGCTGGCGCTCGGGCGGCCCCCGGCGGAGAGCGGGGACGGACGAGACCCTTACCTCACTCCCTCACTCCCATCCTCCGTCTCTTCGACCCTCCCTCCCTCTGTCCCTCCCTCCGTCCGTGCCTGCCTCGTTCCCCCTCTCCCCGCCCTTCTTCCCTACTTCTCACTCCGTTCCTGCCGCACCCACTCCCCGTTCCCCCGTTCCTCCCGTCTTCTTCCCCTCCCTCCTTCCTCCTCCCTTCCCACTCCATTCTTCCCTCTGTCCCTCCCTCCGTCCCTCCCCGTTCCCTCTCCTCTCTCTTCCTCCCAGCAACAAGGGACAGGACAAGAGCAAACGGCCTCAAGCGGTGCCAGGGGAGGCTCGGCTTGGACACCAGGAGCAGTTTCCCTACGGAAAGCGTGGTCAGGCCTTGGAAAGAGCTGCCCGGGGAGGTTTGGAGTCCCCATCTCTGGAGGAGGCCAAGGAGCATCTGGACGTGCCTCTCAGTGCTCTGGCCTGGGGACAAGGTGGGCATCGGGCACAGCTGGGATTCCATGGGCTGGGAGGGCTTTTGCAACCTTCATCCTGTGGTTCTGTGAACGTTATCCTAAAACAACGAAAAATGGGGATGGGGCTTGGAGCCACCTGGGGGAGTGGAAGGTGTCCCTGCCCACGGGTCACGATGCAATGAGGGAGAGATGCCTCTGCCCCAATTAAGGGGCAAATGAGACCATAGCACGGCAGCTGAGGGATTTTATTCAACAACACGGATTTCACTGCACAAGAAATGTGAGGTAGGGAGAGAGAAAGAAAGAGGAAACACCTGTCAGAGAGAGGGAGACACAGAGCAGGACATGAGCTTTAAGGTCCCTGCCAACCCCAGCCATTCTCCCAGTGTAGAAGTTGTACGGACTCCAGAAGTGACTCCACAGCTGCTTTCTGCTGAGCGGGCCCTGGGGCAAGGACAGGGGAGCAGAGGGTGCCAGGCTTTAGCCACAGGCTCAGCTGCAAGTCACTTCTGGTGGATGTTTAGTGTGCAGAACAGAAGTGGCAATGGTGAGAAGAGCCCTTGCAGCACCTCAGCAGCCCCAGCAAGGCTGGCAAGGAGCAGCCGTGGCTCCTCGGCCACGCCAAACCCGCACTGCCTTTCTAAGCCAGCTCTGCTCCCTGGCCACGGGCAGCGTCAGAGCGGGGCTGTGGTGGCTTTGCTGTCGTGGCTGCGCAGCCCTGCTGCAAAGGGGCTTCCAGCACAGCTCTCCCTCAGCCGGGCTCAACGGGCGCCTTGAGTTGGCCTGGAGAGAGCAGCGACAGCCCTGCCCTGCCGGCTGGTGCTGGGGCTGAGCAGCCACTGCTCACAGGGGCCTCACCGGCACCCGGCGTGAAAATACATCGATACCTCTGGGAGACAGGAAATGAAATCTGGACACCCTTTTCTTGTGCCTTACAAACTTTATTAAAAAAAAAATTCAAATTCTTCACTAACAAATTGTTCAGTTTTTCTTTGGTTATTTCTTGGCGATTATAATATATTTTAATTAGAACATATTGTATATTCATGTTTTTATATCATTGACTAATGTAAATAATACAAGATATAAGAAATACAAATTATTTGGTAGATCTGTTTATTCATTAGAACTTTATTTCATTTATGTATTCTTAACTCTTATTCTTCTTACTAATCTTCTTATTTTCTTCTATGTATTTTAAACTTCAAATTCTTATTCTTATTAATCTTCTATGCATTTTTAAATTCAAATTCTTATTCTTCTTACTTTTCTTCTATATTTTAAAACTCTTACTCCTATTCTTATTCTTCTTACTTTTCTTCTATATTTTAAAACTCTTACTCCTATTCTTATTCTTCTTACTCTTCTTCTACTTCTATGTATTTTTAAATTTCCTTCTCTAATTGTTATTCTTCTATGTATTTTTAAATTATTCCTTTTCCTCTGCTTCTTCTTCTTCTTCATTGCCTTAGTCTTCTTCATCTTCTTTCTCTTTGCCCTCTTCACCTTCGTCGTCTTCTTCATCTTCATCATTTTCTTTATTGTCTTCTTCCTCTTCTTTTTGTCTTTTGCTTCTTTGTGCTCCTCTTCCTTTTTCTCGTTTGCGACCCAGCTCCCATCGGTGTTGGCAGAATCGTGTGAGCCACAGTCCTGCAGGGAGGGAGGCTCTGGAGCAATCCCTGCTGTCTGTGCCCTGTCTGTGTCACTGCTCGGGCTGTGCCCTCAGGCAGGGACACCGGCACAGCCTCCGCAGCGCCCGCAGCGCCCGCCTGAAGCGGGAGGGACGTTTCCTGGGGGCAGCCGGCTGCCCGCTGAGGGCCTGGGCAGGAGAGGCGCTGAGTGGGGCACGGGCTGCCTCTGCTGCCACCTCGGCGCCCACGTGCCTGGAAGAGCTGTGTTCTGCCCAGTGGGAGAGCTGTTTGTTGTCATGTCCTTCCCACGGGGACACGTCTTGGACATCACAGTCTTCCCCAGAAGACAGCTCTGTGTCATATTTGCCATCTTCTGGGGAAAGCTTCCAGTCCTCGATGTTATCCCCTTGGGACAGCTCTTTTTCGTTCTTCTCTTCACCTGGGGACAGCTCCTTGCAACTCGTTTTGACCACTATGGAGAGCTCATGTTCCACTTCCACTGAGGACAGCACCTTGTTCCTGCTGTTTTTCCCTTCAAAGATGTTGATGGCGTGTTCAAGTTCATACAGCTCCCGGTCACTTGAGCTGTCCCCTGGAGTGACCTCGCTGTCCTCTTCCAATTCGGACAGCTCCTGGTCACTTCTGCCGTCTTCTGCAGTGACCTCGCTATCCTCTTCCAATTCGGACAGCTCCTGGTCACTTCTGCCGTCTTCTGCAGTGACCTCGCTGTCCTCTTCCAATTCGGACACCTCCCAGAGACTTGAGCTGTCCTCTGTAGTGACCTCGCTGTCCTCTTCCAATTTGGACAGCTCCTGGTCACTTCTGCCGTCTTCTGCAGTGACCTCGCTGTCCTCTTCCACTTCAGACAGCTCCTGGTCACGCATGATGTCCTCTGGACCAACCTCGATGACCTTGTCCACTGAGGACAGCTCCTTGTCACTTGTGCTGTCCCCTGTAGAGAGCTTGATGGCCTCTTCTGCCGAGGTCAGCTCTGGGTTAGTGTTGCTGTCCCCTGTAGAGAGCTTGATGGCCTCTTCTACTTGGGACAGGCCCTCGCCACTCATGCTGTCCCCTGAAATGACCTCAATGGCCTCTTCCACTGGGGACAGCTCTGGGTCACTGATATTTTCCCCTTGGGACAGCTCCTGGTCATTATACGGTTTCTCTGGCTCCGTATCCGAGAGGCTGCACTCCATGGCTCCAGCCCCCGAGGGGATTGGCGCCAGAGGCAGCAGCTGCCACCTCACAAACACATAGGCTGTGCCCTCCTGGGCCACCCTGAGTGGGGACAGGAACACCCTGGGCACGGGGGTGTGTGGCTGCCAAGGACAGGGGCTGCAGGGCTGTGGCTCCTTCTCCCCTGCACTCCCCAGCTCTGTGCCCCGGCTCTGAGTCTCCCTGGGGCTCTCCAGGCAGGGCAGTGGGGGCATCACCTGTGCCAGCCGTGGCACAGGTGACAGCGGTGGCAGCCTGTCCCTACAGAGGGACAGGGTCTGGCTCTGGCTGCCCTGCGGCGCTGCCTGTGGCTGCCCGAGCTCCACCCGTGGGACCTTGGGACCCTTTCTGGGTCCCACCTTTGGCTGCCCGAGGTGCAGTGGCGGCAGCTTGGTGGGCATCTGGGAGCAGGAGGAGGAGGAGGAGGAGGAGGAGGAGGAGGAGGAGGAGGAGGAGGAGGAGGAGGAGACGTGGGACGGAGACGGCTCCCTTGACAGACCAAAGATCCTGATCCTGACCCTCCACTGGCCTCTCCTTCCTGCCTCATCCCTCACTCTTGGCCTCCTTCGCAGTTGGCCTTGGGCGGGTTGGGAGCTGGGGTTTCCCTTCTCCTTGCTCATCTCCATAATCTCTCCTCTGCTGCAGAGTGATGCAGGGAGCAGCTTCCTTCTCAGAGAGCGGCTCTCCTGGCACTGGGCAACGCAGGGCTCTGTGCCTCTTGGATACCCTCAGCCAGGGTGGGGCTCCCTGATGTCACAGGAGTCTCTGGCCACCACCATGTCCCGCATCACAAAGGGCCCCGACACAAAGCACCCAACGTGTCACAAAGGGGCACCCCCGGCACCCCATCAGCAGTGGAACAGACAGGAAGTGGCACGGAGCGGCCCCGGACTGGTGACCTTGTTGCCCCTGCTGTGCCCAGAGCCCTGAGAGGCTTTGGCCACGCTGGCACACGACAGCCCCAGCCCCACAGTGCAGAGCCCAGGCTTTGCAGGCTGCGCTGTCCAGCCCACGAGCAATCGGCCGCACGGACGGGCCAGGCACTTGTGGGCAGTGGCTCCACCTGCCGCGGGAGGCCGGGGAGCGGGGCTGCCCCTCAGGGCTCTGCCTGGGCACCGGGGCTCCTCAGTGCCTTCAGCAGTGACAGCCAGGGGCAGCGAGCGCACCCTCGGCGCCTTTGCAGGGCACGGGAACGGGGCCGGGGCCGGGCGCTGAGGGAGCGGCGCCGCCATTGCTGCCGCCCTCAGGGGCTCTGAGAGGAGCGCGGCTCCCGCCAGCCCCGCTCCGCCCGCACAGGCAACAGAAACATCAAGCACGAACACAGACGGCGCTCAAATTGTGTCCGTGCCCTTCCAAATGCACTCGGACAGCGGCCCCAAGGGCTGGGCTCGGCTGCGGCACCATCGCCACACGGCTGCCCCCGGGAAAAAAAATCCCCCGTGCAGATACCGGGGCCGGGGCTGCGCGGTGGGACACGAAACACACGGGGTTCGGTCTCCTTGGGAGAAAGAAACGAGTGTTTCAGGCTATTTGGGACAAGGCAACTACTTTCGCTGGCACTAGGCTGGTGTACCTGGCGTTTAAAAGGATAATAAATAATAGACATAAATAATTACGAATGCATGTGGGTCAAAAGTCATAAAGAGGTAGTTAGGAGCAGCATCTCTACTGACAAAAAATCTAATAAAAGAAAAACAATACTATGAATACACCAAGGAAAAAATCGACAGCTGCCTATGGGGCTTCAGAATCAATGAGGAGCTCCCGGGGGACTCCCACGCTTCAGACGAGTGTGTGCAGCCGTGCACCAAAGCACCTCTGCTTTCCGAGGCTGCACGGCAGCACACAAGGAGTAAGATGCGAGTTGCTCCAGCCTGAAGCGGGAGGGACGTTTCCTGGGGGCAGCCGGCTGCCCGCGGAGGGCCTGGGCTCCCAGCTGGGCGGGCGAGGGGCTGGGGGCCTGTGCGGGGCAGGCACCGGGCTCTCTTCCCTTTTGGCTCTAACTGCTGCTTCCCTATCTGCAGCAATCCGTTCTTCCACGGCATCCTGCTGCTCGTGCTGCTGCCTCAGTGCCTGGATCTCCACCAGAGCCGTGCTCAAGGTCACACCGGTGATGTTCTGCTTCGTGCAGAGTTGAGCCTGGCTGGAGTATTGAACAGACCAACGAGCCAGCTCTGTGTCCCTGATTATGTCCTCTCCTCACTGAGCATAGAAGGAGCTGCTGCCTTTTCCTCCTGCGGACCTCGGGCTCTTCCTCCTCAGTAGCTCTGGCTGGGGTAGCAGCTGCCAGCTCGGTGTCCACGGGACACCATGGGGCACGAGAGGCGCTGGCAGGGCACGGGCTGCCTCTGATGCCAGCTCTGCGCCCATGGGGCTGGAACAGCTGAGTTCCTCCAGAGAGTCCTCATCACCCACCAAGCCCAGGGCTTTGTTCCAGATGTTCTCCTGGATAGCAGCTTCTCCCTGAGACACCTCTTGGGCTCCGCAGTGCTTCCCGTTGGAAAGCACACTGTCATCATCATTGGAACCAGGAGGTGACATGGAGTCCAACAGGTCTTGCCAATGGGCCTCCACCTTGTCCTTGCCCTGTTCCAGTTGGGACAGTCCTTGGTGTCTGTCAGCTTTCTTCTCTTCCTCCTCCTCAGCACTGTAACTGTTGGGGAAATGGGCTTTCAGCCACTCCAGCACCTTCTGATGCCTCGACACTTCCTCCAGTTCTGACAGTTCAGGTGACGAGCTTGAATCACTGTCCATGCCACTGAATAGGGCCCTCCTTGCCAGCTCTTCATCCCCGTGTCCCTCCCGTTGGGAGAGCTGTTTGTTGTCATTTTCTTCCCATGGGGACATGTCTTGGACATTATAGTCTTCCACAAAAGACACCCCTGTGTCGCATTTGCCATCTTCTAGGGAAACCTTCCCACCCTCCTTGTCATCCCCGTGGGACAGCTCTTTGTCACTGTCACTCTCCCCTTGGGACAGCTCTTTTTGATTCTTGCCTTCACCTGGGGACATCTCCCTGCAACTCGTCTTGTACCCTCTAGAGAGCTCAAAGTCATCATCACCTGGGGACAGCTCCTCACCACTGCTGTTTTTCCCAGGGAAGAGCTCGAGGGCCTCATCTAATTGGGACAGCTCCCAACCACTAGTGCTGTCCTCTGAACCACTGTTGATGGCCACCTGCAATTTAGACATCTCTTCATAACTTGTGCTGTCCCCTGAAATGGCCTTGATGTCCTCCTCCACTGGGGACAGCTTCTGGTCACTTATGCTGTCCTCTGGAGTGACCTCAGTGACCTCTTCCACTTCGGACAGTTATGGGTCAGTATTGCTGTCCCCTGCAGAGAGCTCAATGGCCTTTTCTACTTGGGACAACTCCTCATCACTTGTGCTGTCCACAGGGAAGAGCTCACTGCCATCTTCCAGTTTAGACAGCTCCTGGTCACTCTTGCTGTCCCCTTGAAAGAGCTCCATGTCTTCTCTCTTTTGGCACAGCTCCAGGTCACTGCTGTTTTCCCCTTGGGACAGCTCATTGTCATTTCCCCTTTGGGAATTCTGTTTCTGAGCCCCTGAGGGAATGGGCGGCACGGGCAGCAGCTGCCACCTCACAAACACACAGGCTGTGCCCTCCTGGGCCACCCTGAGCTGGGACAAGAACACACTGGGCACAGGGGTGTGTGGCTGCCAAGGACAGGGGCTGCAGGGCTGTGGCTCCTTCTCCCCTGCACTCCCCAGCTCTGTGCCCCGGCTCTGAGTCTCCCTGGGGCTCTCCAGGCAGGGCAGTGGTGGCATCACCTGTGCCAGCCGTGGCACAGGTGACAGCGGTGGCAGCCTGTCCCTACAGAGGGACAGGGTCTGGCTCTGGCTGCCCTGCGGCGCTGCCTGTGGCTGCCTGAGCGCCACCGGTGGGACCTTGGGACCCTTTCTGGGTCCCACCTTTGGCTGCCCGAGGTGCAGTGGCGGCAGCTTGGTGGGCATCTGGGAGCAGGAGGAGGAGGAGGAGACGTGGGACGGAGACGGCTCCCTTGACAGACCAAAGATCCTGGCCCTGTCCGTCCACTGGCCTCTCCTTCCTGCCTCATCCCTCACTCTTGGCCTCCTCTGCAGCCTCAGCAGTTGGCCTTGGGCAGGTTGGGAGCTGGGGTTTCCCTTCTCCTTGACCATCTCTTCATCCGTCTCTGCCATCCTCTGCTGCAGAATGATCCAGGGAGCTGCTTCCTCCTGACAGGCAGCAGCGCCCTGGACGCTGTTTGTCTCCCTTTGGGACAGCTCTCTGGAACTCTCCTGTGCCCCTTGGCAGAGCTCTGCCTCCTCATCTGCTTTCCATTGGGAGAACCCTTTGTCCTCATCTGCCTCCCATGGGGACATGTCTTGAACACTGTCAAACCCTGGGTTTGCACACAGGAACGAAAGATGTGGCCTGTTGAGCTGCAGTGGGATGAACACGGTTCATTTTGGACCAGGAACTGCTGGGTATCAACCCCCACTTTGCAGCAAGTTTTTCAGCTTGGCAGAGGTGAGCCGTGTCCTCACCACTCTCACAGCAAGTACTTCAATCACAGAGCACAGCATTAACCGGGAGAGGTTTGTCTTTTCTCCCACTCCCTGCAGCCTTGATCCAGAGCTCCCCAGCCCACCTGCACCATGGTGACCGTGCACAGTCCTACCATGGCACCTTCCCTCACAGCCCCACTACGGGTTCTTCCCTCCCCTCACGGCTGCGCTGGCGCTCGGGCGGCCCCCGGCGGAGAGCGGGGACGGACGAGACCCTTACCTCACTCCCTCACTCCCATCCTCCGTCTCTTCGACCCTCCCTCCCTCTGTCCCTCCCTCCGTCCGTGCCTGCCTCGTTCCCCCTCTCCCCGCCCTTCTTCCCTACTTCTCACTCCGTTCCTGCCGCACCCACTCCCCGTTCCCCCGTTCCTCCCGTCTTCTTCCCCTCCCTCCTTCCTCCTCCCTTCCCACTCCATTCTTCCCTCTGTCCCTCCCTCCGTCCCTCCCCGTTCCCTCTCCTCTCTCTTCCTCCCAGCAACAAGGGACAGGACAAGAGCAAACGGCCTCAAGCGGTGCCAGGGGAGGCTCGGCTTGGACACCAGGAGCAGTTTCCCTACGGAAAGCGTGGTCAGGCCTTGGAAAGAGCTGCCCGGGGAGGTTTGGAGTCCCCATCTCTGGAGGAGGCCAAGGAGCATCTGGACGTGCCTCTCAGTGCTCTGGCCTGGGGACAAGGTGGGCATCGGGCACAGCTGGGATTCCATGGGCTGGGAGGGCTTTTGCAACCTTCATCCTGTGGTTCTGTGAACGTTATCCTAAAACAACGAAAAATGGGGATGGGGCTTGGAGCCACCTGGGGGAGTGGAAGGTGTCCCTGCCCACGGGTCACGATGCAATGAGGGAGAGATGCCTCTGCCCCAATTAAGGGGCAAATGAGACCATAGCACGGCAGCTGAGGGATTTTATTCAACAACACGGATTTCACTGCACAAGAAATGTGAGGTAGGGAGAGAGAAAGAAAGAGGAAACACCTGTCAGAGAGAGGGAGACACAGAGCAGGACATGAGCTTTAAGGTCCCTGCCAACCCCAGCCATTCTCCCAGTGTAGAAGTTGTACGGACTCCAGAAGTGACTCCACAGCTGCTTTCTGCTGAGCGGGCCCTGGGGCAAGGACAGGGGAGCAGAGGGTGCCAGGCTTTAGCCACAGGCTCAGCTGCAAGTCACTTCTGGTGGATGTTTAGTGTGCAGAACAGAAGTGGCAATGGTGAGAAGAGCCCTTGCAGCACCTCAGCAGCCCCAGCAAGGCTGGCAAGGAGCAGCCGTGGCTCCTCGGCCACGCCAAACCCGCACTGCCTTTCTAAGCCAGCTCTGCTCCCTGGCCACGGGCAGCGTCAGAGCGGGGCTGTGGTGGCTTTGCTGTCGTGGCTGCGCAGCCCTGCTGCAAAGGGGCTTCCAGCACAGCTCTCCCTCAGCCGGGCTCAACGGGCGCCTTGAGTTGGCCTGGAGAGAGCAGCGACAGCCCTGCCCTGCCGGCTGGTGCTGGGGCTGAGCAGCCACTGCTCACAGGGGCCTCACCGGCACCCGGCGTGAAAATACATCGATACCTCTGGGAGACAGGAAATGAAATCTGGACACCCTTTTCTTGTGCCTTACAAACTTTATTAAAAAAAAAATTCAAATTCTTCACTAACAAATTGTTCAGTTTTTCTTTGGTTATTTCTTGGCGATTATAATATATTTTAATTAGAACATATTGTATATTCATGTTTTTATATCATTGACTAATGTAAATAATACAAGATATAAGAAATACAAATTATTTGGTAGATCTGTTTATTCATTAGAACTTTATTTCATTTATGTATTCTTAACTCTTATTCTTCTTACTAATCTTCTTATTTTCTTCTATGTATTTTAAACTTCAAATTCTTATTCTTATTAATCTTCTATGCATTTTTAAATTCAAATTCTTATTCTTCTTACTTTTCTTCTATATTTTAAAACTCTTACTCCTATTCTTATTCTTCTTACTCTTCTTCTACTTCTATGTATTTTTAAATTTCCTACTCTAATTGTTATTCTTCTATGTATTTTTAAATTATTCCTTTTCCTCTGCTTCTTCTTCTTCTTCATTGCCTTAGTCTTCTTCATCTTCTTTCTCTTTGCCCTCTTCACCTTCGTCGTCTTCTTCATCTTCATCATTTTCTTTATTGTCTTCTTCCTCTTCTTTTTGTCTTTTGCTTCTTTGTGCTCCTCTTCCTTTTTCTCGTTTGCGACCCAGCTCCCATCGGTGTTGGCAGAATCGTGTGAGCCACAGTCCTGCAGGGAGGGAGGCTCTGGAGCAATCCCTGCTGTCTGTGCCCTGTCTGTGTCACTGCTCGGGCTGTGCCCTCAGGCAGGGACACCGGCACAGCCTCCGCAGCGCCCGCAGCGCCCGCCTGAAGCGGGAGGGACGTTTCCTGGGGGCAGCCGGCTGCCCGCTGAGGGCCTGGGCAGGAGAGGCGCTGAGTGGGGCACGGGCTGCCTCTGCTGCCACCTCGGCGCCCACGTGCCTGGAAGAGCTGTGTTCTGCCCAGTGGGAGAGCTGTTTGTTGTCATGTCCTTCCCACGGGGACACGTCTTGGACATCACAGTCTTCCCCAGAAGACAGCTCTGTGTCATATTTGCCATCTTCTGGGGAAAGCTTCCAGTCCTCGATGTTATCCCCTTGGGACAGCTCTTTTTCGTTCTTCTCTTCACCTGGGGACAGCTCCTTGCAACTCGTTTTGACCACTATGGAGAGCTCATGTTCCACTTCCACTGAGGACAGCACCTTGTTCCTGCTGTTTTTCCCTTCAAAGATGTTGATGGCGTGTTCAAGTTCATACAGCTCCCGGTCACTTGAGCTGTCCCCTGGAGTGACCTCGCTGTCCTCTTCCAATTCGGACAGCTCCTGGTCACTTCTGCCGTCTTCTGCAGTGACCTCGCTATCCTCTTCCAATTCGGACAGCTCCTGGTCACTTCTGCCGTCTTCTGCAGTGACCTCGCTGTCCTCTTCCAATTCGGACACCTCCCAGAGACTTGAGCTGTCCTCTGTAGTGACCTCGCTGTCCTCTTCCAATTTGGACAGCTCCTGGTCACTTCTGCCGTCTTCTGCAGTGACCTCGCTGTCCTCTTCCACTTCAGACAGCTCTTGGTCACGCATGATGTCCTCTGGACCAACCTCGATGACCTTGTCCACTGAGGACAGCTCCTTGTCACTTGTGCTGTCCCCTGTAGAGAGCTTGATGGCCTCTTCTGCCGAGGTCAGCTCTGGGTTAGTGTTGCTGTCCCCTGTAGAGAGCTTGATGGCCTCTTCTACTTGGGACAGGCCCTCGCCACTCATGCTGTCCCCTGAAATGACCTCAATGGCCTCTTCCACTGGGGACAGCTCTGGGTCACTGATATTTTCCCCTTGGGACAGCTCCTGGTCATTATACGGTTTCTCTGGCTCCGTATCCGAGAGGCTGCACTCCATGGCTCCAGCCCCCGAGGGGATTGGCGCCAGAGGCAGCAGCTGCCACCTCACAAACACATAGGCTGTGCCCTCCTGGGCCACCCTGAGTGGGGACAGGAACACCCTGGGCACGGGGGTGTGTGGCTGCCAAGGACAGGGGCTGCAGGGCTGTGGCTCCTTCTCCCCTGCACTCCCCAGCTCTGTGCCCCGGCTCTGAGTCTCCCTGGGGCTCTCCAGGCAGGGCAGTGGGGGCATCACCTGTGCCAGCCGTGGCACAGGTGACAGCGGTGGCAGCCTGTCCCTACAGAGGGACAGGGTCTGGCTCTGGCTGCCCTGCGGCGCTGCCTGTGGCTGCCTGAGCTCCATCCGTGGGACCTTGGGACCCTTTCTGGGTCCCACCTTTGGCTGCCCGAGGTGCAGTGGCGGCAGCTTGGTGGGCATCTGGGAGCAGGAGGAGGAGGAGGAGGAGGAGGAGGAGGAGGAGGAGGAGGAGGAGGAGGAGGAGGAGACGTGGGACGGAGACGGCTCCCTTGACAGACCAAAGATCCTGATCCTGACCCTCCACTGGCCTCTCCTTCCTGCCTCATCCCTCACTCTTGGCCTCCTTCGCAGTTGGCCTTGGGCGGGTTGGGAGCTGGGGTTTCCCTTCTCCTTGCTCATCTCCATAATCTCTCCTCTGCTGCAGAGTGATGCAGGGAGCAGCTTCCTTCTCAGAGAGCGGCTCTCCTGGCACTGGGCAACGCAGGGCTCTGTGCCTCTTGGATACCCTCAGCCAGGGTGGGGCTCCCTGATGTCACAGGAGTCTCTGGCCACCACCATGTCCCGCATCACAAAGGGCCCCGACACAAAGCACCCAACGTGTCACAAAGGGGCACCCCCGGCACCCCATCAGCAGTGGAACAGACAGGAAGTGGCACGGAGCGGCCCCGGACTGGTGACCTTGTTGCCCCTGCTGTGCCCAGAGCCCTGAGAGGCTTTGGCCACGCTGGCACACGACAGCCCCAGCCCCACAGTGCAGAGCCCAGGCTTTGCAGGCTGCGCTGTCCAGCCCACGAGCAATCGGCCGCACGGACGGGCCAGGCACTTGTGGGCAGTGGCTCCACCTGCCGCGGGAGGCCGGGGAGCGGGGCTGCCCCTCAGGGCTCTGCCTGGGCACCGGGGCTCCTCAGTGCCTTCAGCAGTGACAGCCAGGGGCAGCGAGCGCACCCTCGGCGCCTTTGCAGGGCACGGGAACGGGGCCGGGGCCGGGCGCTGAGGGAGCGGCGCCGCCATTGCTGCCGCCCTCAGGGGCTCTGAGAGGAGCGCGGCTCCCGCCAGCCCCGCTCCGCCCGCACAGGCAACAGAAACATCAAGCACGAACACAGACGGCGCTCAAATTGTGTCCGTGCCCTTCCAAATGCACTCGGACAGCGGCCCCAAGGGCTGGGCTCGGCTGCGGCACCATCGCCACACGGCTGCCCCCGGGAAAAAAAATCCCCCGTGCAGATACCGGGGCCGGGGCTGCGCGGTGGGACACGAAACACACGGGGTTCGGTCTCCTTGGGAGAAAGAAACGAGTGTTTCAGGCTATTTGGGACAAGGCAACTACTTTCGCTGGCACTAGGCTGGTGTACCTGGCGTTTAAAAGGATAATAAATAATAGACATAAATAATTACGAATGCATGTGGGTCAAAAGTCATAAAGAGGTAGTTAGGAGCAGCATCTCTACTGACAAAAAATCTAATAAAAGAAAAACAATACTATGAATACACCAAGGAAAAAATCGACAGCTGCCTATGGGGCTTCAGAATCAATGAGGAGCTCCCGGGGGACTCCCACGCTTCAGACGAGTGTGTGCAGCCGTGCACCAAAGCACCTCTGCTTTCCGAGGCTGCACGGCAGCACACAAGGAGTAAGATGCGAGTTGCTCCAGCCTGAAGCGGGAGGGACGTTTCCTGGGGGCAGCCGGCTGCCCGCGGAGGGCCTGGGCTCCCAGCTGGGCGGGCGAGGGGCTGGGGGCCTGTGCGGGGCAGGCACCGGGCTCTCTTCCCTTTTGGCTCTAACTGCTGCTTCCCTATCTGCAGCAATCCGTTCTTCCACGGCATCCTGCTGCTCGTGCTGCTGCCTCAGTGCCTGGATCTCCACCAGAGCCGTGCTCAAGGTCACACCGGTGATGTTCTGCTTCGTGCAGAGTTGAGCCTGGCTGGAGTATTGAACAGACCAACGAGCCAGCTCTGTGTCCCTGATTATGTCCTCTCCTCACTGAGCATAGAAGGAGCTGCTGCCTTTTCCTCCTGCGGACCTCGGGCTCTTCCTCCTCAGTAGCTCTGGCTGGGGTAGCAGCTGCCAGCTCGGTGTCCACGGGACACCATGGGGCACGAGAGGCGCTGGCAGGGCACGGGCTGCCTCTGATGCCAGCTCTGCGCCCATGGGGCTGGAACAGCTGAGTTCCTCCAGAGAGTCCTCATCACCCACCAAGCCCAGGGCTTTGTTCCAGATGTTCTCCTGGATAGCAGCTTCTCCCTGAGACACCTCTTGGGCTCCGCAGTGCTTCCCGTTGGAAAGCACACTGTCATCATCATTGGAACCAGGAGGTGACATGGAGTCCAACAGGTCTTGCCAATGGGCCTCCACCTTGTCCTTGCCCTGTTCCAGTTGGGACAGTCCTTGGTGTCTGTCAGCTTTCTTCTCTTCCTCCTCCTCAGCACTGTAACTGTTGGGGAAATGGGCTTTCAGCCACTCCAGCACCTTCTGATGCCTCGACACTTCCTCCAGTTCTGACAGTTCAGGTGACGAGCTTGAATCACTGTCCATGCCACTGAATAGGGCCCTCCTTGCCAGCTCTTCATCCCCGTGTCCCTCCCGTTGGGAGAGCTGTTTGTTGTCATTTTCTTCCCATGGGGACATGTCTTGGACATTATAGTCTTCCACAAAAGACACCCCTGTGTCGCATTTGCCATCTTCTAGGGAAACCTTCCCACCCTCCTTGTCATCCCCGTGGGACAGCTCTTTGTCACTGTCACTCTCCCCTTGGGACAGCTCTTTTTGATTCTTGCCTTCACCTGGGGACATCTCCCTGCAACTCGTCTTGTACCCTCTAGAGAGCTCAAAGTCATCATCACCTGGGGACAGCTCCTCACCACTGCTGTTTTTCCCAGGGAAGAGCTCGAGGGCCTCATCTAATTGGGACAGCTCCCAACCACTAGTGCTGTCCTCTGAACCACTGTTGATGGCCACCTGCAATTTAGACATCTCTTCATAACTTGTGCTGTCCCCTGAAATGGCCTTGATGTCCTCCTCCACTGGGGACAGCTTCTGGTCACTTATGCTGTCCTCTGGAGTGACCTCAGTGACCTCTTCCACTTCGGACAGTTATGGGTCAGTATTGCTGTCCCCTGCAGAGAGCTCAATGGCCTTTTCTACTTGGGACAACTCCTCATCACTTGTGCTGTCCACAGGGAAGAGCTCACTGCCATCTTCCAGTTTAGACAGCTCCTGGTCACTCTTGCTGTCCCCTTGAAAGAGCTCCATGTCTTCTCTCTTTTGGCACAGCTCCAGGTCACTGCTGTTTTCCCCTTGGGACAGCTCATTGTCATTTCCCCTTTGGGAATTCTGTTTCTGAGCCCCTGAGGGAATGGGCGGCACGGGCAGCAGCTGCCACCTCACAAACACACAGGCTGTGCCCTCCTGGGCCACCCTGAGCTGGGACAAGAACACACTGGGCACAGGGGTGTGTGGCTGCCAAGGACAGGGGCTGCAGGGCTGTGGCTCCTTCTCCCCTGCACTCCCCAGCTCTGTGCCCCGGCTCTGAGTCTCCCTGGGGCTCTCC
Source organism: Eopsaltria australis (assembly GCA_034509425.1). Taxonomy (NCBI): domain Eukaryota; kingdom Metazoa; phylum Chordata; class Aves; order Passeriformes; family Petroicidae; genus Eopsaltria; species Eopsaltria australis. The sequence continues at coordinate 6,326 of JAVTVJ010000003.1, read as the reverse complement.
AGGCAGGGCAGTGGTGGCATCACCTGTGCCAGCCGTGGCACAGGTGACAGCGGTGGCAGCCTGTCCCTACAGAGGGACAGGGTCTGGCTCTGGCTGCCCTGCGGCGCTGCCTGTGGCTGCCTGAGCGCCACCGGTGGGACCTTGGGACCCTTTCTGGGTCCCACCTTTGGCTGCCCGAGGTGCAGTGGCGGCAGCTTGGTGGGCATCTGGGAGCAGGAGGAGGAGGAGGAGACGTGGGACGGAGACGGCTCCCTTGACAGACCAAAGATCCTGGCCCTGTCCGTCCACTGGCCTCTCCTTCCTGCCTCATCCCTCACTCTTGGCCTCCTCTGCAGCCTCAGCAGTTGGCCTTGGGCAGGTTGGGAGCTGGGGTTTCCCTTCTCCTTGACCATCTCTTCATCCGTCTCTGCCATCCTCTGCTGCAGAATGATCCAGGGAGCTGCTTCCTCCTGACAGGCAGCAGCGCCCTGGACGCTGTTTGTCTCCCTTTGGGACAGCTCTCTGGAACTCTCCTGTGCCCCTTGGCAGAGCTCTGCCTCCTCATCTGCTTTCCATTGGGAGAACCCTTTGTCCTCATCTGCCTCCCATGGGGACATGTCTTGAACACTGTCAAACCCTGGGTTTGCACACAGGAACGAAAGATGTGGCCTGTTGAGCTGCAGTGGGATGAACACGGTTCATTTTGGACCAGGAACTGCTGGGTATCAACCCCCACTTTGCAGCAAGTTTTTCAGCTTGGCAGAGGTGAGCCGTGTCCTCACCACTCTCACAGCAAGTACTTCAATCACAGAGCACAGCATTAACCGGGAGAGGTTTGTCTTTTCTCCCACTCCCTGCAGCCTTGATCCAGAGCTCCCCAGCCCACCTGCACCATGGTGACCGTGCACAGTCCTACCATGGCACCTTCCCTCACAGCCCCACTACGGGTTCTTCCCTCCCCTCACGGCTGCGCTGGCGCTCGGGCGGCCCCCGGCGGAGAGCGGGGACGGACGAGACCCTTACCTCACTCCCTCACTCCCATCCTCCGTCTCTTCGACCCTCCCTCCCTCTGTCCCTCCCTCCGTCCGTGCCTGCCTCGTTCCCCCTCTCCCCGCCCTTCTTCCCTACTTCTCACTCCGTTCCTGCCGCACCCACTCCCCGTTCCCCCGTTCCTCCCGTCTTCTTCCCCTCCCTCCTTCCTCCTCCCTTCCCACTCCATTCTTCCCTCTGTCCCTCCCTCCGTCCCTCCCCGTTCCCTCTCCTCTCTCTTCCTCCCAGCAACAAGGGACAGGACAAGAGCAAACGGCCTCAAGCGGTGCCAGGGGAGGCTCGGCTTGGACACCAGGAGCAGTTTCCCTACGGAAAGCGTGGTCAGGCCTTGGAAAGAGCTGCCCGGGGAGGTTTGGAGTCCCCATCTCTGGAGGAGGCCAAGGAGCATCTGGACGTGCCTCTCAGTGCTCTGGCCTGGGGACAAGGTGGGCATCGGGCACAGCTGGGATTCCATGGGCTGGGAGGGCTTTTGCAACCTTCATCCTGTGGTTCTGTGAACGTTATCCTAAAACAACGAAAAATGGGGATGGGGCTTGGAGCCACCTGGGGGAGTGGAAGGTGTCCCTGCCCACGGGTCACGATGCAATGAGGGAGAGATGCCTCTGCCCCAATTAAGGGGCAAATGAGACCATAGCACGGCAGCTGAGGGATTTTATTCAACAACACGGATTTCACTGCACAAGAAATGTGAGGTAGGGAGAGAGAAAGAAAGAGGAAACACCTGTCAGAGAGAGGGAGACACAGAGCAGGACATGAGCTTTAAGGTCCCTGCCAACCCCAGCCATTCTCCCAGTGTAGAAGTTGTACGGACTCCAGAAGTGACTCCACAGCTGCTTTCTGCTGAGCGGGCCCTGGGGCAAGGACAGGGGAGCAGAGGGTGCCAGGCTTTAGCCACAGGCTCAGCTGCAAGTCACTTCTGGTGGATGTTTAGTGTGCAGAACAGAAGTGGCAATGGTGAGAAGAGCCCTTGCAGCACCTCAGCAGCCCCAGCAAGGCTGGCAAGGAGCAGCCGTGGCTCCTCGGCCACGCCAAACCCGCACTGCCTTTCTAAGCCAGCTCTGCTCCCTGGCCACGGGCAGCGTCAGAGCGGGGCTGTGGTGGCTTTGCTGTCGTGGCTGCGCAGCCCTGCTGCAAAGGGGCTTCCAGCACAGCTCTCCCTCAGCCGGGCTCAACGGGCGCCTTGAGTTGGCCTGGAGAGAGCAGCGACAGCCCTGCCCTGCCGGCTGGTGCTGGGGCTGAGCAGCCACTGCTCACAGGGGCCTCACCGGCACCCGGCGTGAAAATACATCGATACCTCTGGGAGACAGGAAATGAAATCTGGACACCCTTTTCTTGTGCCTTACAAACTTTATTAAAAAAAAAATTCAAATTCTTCACTAACAAATTGTTCAGTTTTTCTTTGGTTATTTCTTGGCGATTATAATATATTTTAATTAGAACATATTGTATATTCATGTTTTTATATCATTGACTAATGTAAATAATACAAGATATAAGAAATACAAATTATTTGGTAGATCTGTTTATTCATTAGAACTTTATTTCATTTATGTATTCTTAACTCTTATTCTTCTTACTAATCTTCTTATTTTCTTCTATGTATTTTAAACTTCAAATTCTTATTCTTATTAATCTTCTATGCATTTTTAAATTCAAATTCTTATTCTTCTTACTTTTCTTCTATATTTTAAAACTCTTACTCCTATTCTTATTCTTCTTACTTTTCTTCTATATTTTAAAACTCTTACTCCTATTCTTATTCTTCTTACTCTTCTTCTACTTCTATGTATTTTTAAATTTCCTTCTCTAATTGTTATTCTTCTATGTATTTTTAAATTATTCCTTTTCCTCTGCTTCTTCTTCTTCTTCATTGCCTTAGTCTTCTTCATCTTCTTTCTCTTTGCCCTCTTCACCTTCGTCGTCTTCTTCATCTTCATCATTTTCTTTATTGTCTTCTTCCTCTTCTTTTTGTCTTTTGCTTCTTTGTGCTCCTCTTCCTTTTTCTCGTTTGCGACCCAGCTCCCATCGGTGTTGGCAGAATCGTGTGAGCCACAGTCCTGCAGGGAGGGAGGCTCTGGAGCAATCCCTGCTGTCTGTGCCCTGTCTGTGTCACTGCTCGGGCTGTGCCCTCAGGCAGGGACACCGGCACAGCCTCCGCAGCGCCCGCAGCGCCCGCCTGAAGCGGGAGGGACGTTTCCTGGGGGCAGCCGGCTGCCCGCTGAGGGCCTGGGCAGGAGAGGCGCTGAGTGGGGCACGGGCTGCCTCTGCTGCCACCTCGGCGCCCACGTGCCTGGAAGAGCTGTGTTCTGCCCAGTGGGAGAGCTGTTTGTTGTCATGTCCTTCCCACGGGGACACGTCTTGGACATCACAGTCTTCCCCAGAAGACAGCTCTGTGTCATATTTGCCATCTTCTGGGGAAAGCTTCCAGTCCTCGATGTTATCCCCTTGGGACAGCTCTTTTTCGTTCTTCTCTTCACCTGGGGACAGCTCCTTGCAACTCGTTTTGACCACTATGGAGAGCTCATGTTCCACTTCCACTGAGGACAGCACCTTGTTCCTGCTGTTTTTCCCTTCAAAGATGTTGATGGCGTGTTCAAGTTCATACAGCTCCCGGTCACTTGAGCTGTCCCCTGGAGTGACCTCGCTGTCCTCTTCCAATTCGGACAGCTCCTGGTCACTTCTGCCGTCTTCTGCAGTGACCTCGCTATCCTCTTCCAATTCGGACAGCTCCTGGTCACTTCTGCCGTCTTCTGCAGTGACCTCGCTGTCCTCTTCCAATTCGGACACCTCCCAGAGACTTGAGCTGTCCTCTGTAGTGACCTCGCTGTCCTCTTCCAATTTGGACAGCTCCTGGTCACTTCTGCTGTAGTGACCTCGCTGTCCTCTTCCAATTTGGACAGCTCCTGGTCACTTCTGCCGTCTTCTGCAGTGACCTCGCTGTCCTCTTCCACTTCAGACAGCTCTTGGTCACGCATGATGTCCTCTGGACCAACCTCGATGACCTTGTCCACTGAGGACAGCTCCTTGTCACTTGTGCTGTCCCCTGTAGAGAGCTTGATGGCCTCTTCTGCCGAGGTCAGCTCTGGGTTAGTGTTGCTGTCCCCTGTAGAGAGCTTGATGGCCTCTTCTACTTGGGACAGGCCCTTGTCACTCGTGCTGTCCCCTGAAATGACCTCAATGGCCTCTTCCACTGGGGACAGCTCTGGGTCACCAATATGTTCCCCTTGGGACAGCTCCTGGTCATTATCCGGTTTCCCTGGCTCCGTGTCCGAGAGGCTGCACTCCATGGCTCCAGCCCCCGCGGGGATGGGCGCCAGAGGCAGCAGCTGCCACCTCACAAACACACAGGCTGTGCCCTCCTGGGCCACCCTGAGTGGGGACAGGAACACCCTGGGCACGGGGGTGTGTGGCTGCCAAGGACAGGGGCTGCAGGGCTGTGGCTCCTTCTCCCCTGCACTCCCCAGCTCTGTGCCCTGGCTCTGAGTCTCCCTGGGGCTCTCCAGGCAGGGCAGTGGTGGCATCACCTGTGCCAGCCGTGGCACAGGTGACAGCGGTGGCAGCCTGTCCCTACAGAGGGACAGGGTCTGGCTCTGGCTGCCCTGCGGCGCTGCCTGTGGCTGCCTGAGCTCCATCCGTGGGACCTTGGGACCCTTTCTGGGTCCCACCTTTGGCTGCCCGAGGTGCAGTGGCGGCAGCTTGGTGGGCATCTGGGAGCAGGAGGAGGAGGAGGAGGAGGAGGAGGAGGAGGAGGAGGAGGAGGAGGAGGAGGAGGAGACGTGGGACGGAGACGGCTCCCTTGACAGACCAAAGATCCTGATCCTGACCCTCCACTGGCCTCTCCTTCCTGCCTCATCCCTCACTCTTGGCCTCCTTCGCAGTTGGCCTTGGGCGGGTTGGGAGCTGGGGTTTCCCTTCTCCTTGCTCATCTCCATAATCTCTCCTCTGCTGCAGAGTGATGCAGGGAGCAGCTTCCTTCTCAGAGAGCGGCTCTCCTAGCACTGGGCAACGCAGGGCTCTGTGCCTCTTGGATACCCTCAGCCAGGGTGGGGCTCCCTGATGTCACAGGAGTCTCTGGCCACCACCATGTCCCGCATCACAAAGGGCCCCGACACAAAGCACCCAACGTGTCACAAAGGGGCACCCCCGGCACCCCATCAGCAGTGGAACAGACAGGAAGTGGCACGGAGCGGCCCCGGACTGGTGGCCTTGTTGCCCCTGCTGTGCCCAGAGCCCTGAGAGGCTTTGGCCACGCTGGCACACGACAGCCCCAGCCCCACAGTGCAGAGCCCAGGCTTTGCAGGCTGCGCTGTCCAGCCCACGAGCAATCGGCCGCACGGACGGGCCAGGCACTTGTGGGCAGTGGCTCCACCTGCCGCGGGAGGCCGGGGAGCGGGGCTGCCCCTCAGGGCTCTGCCTGGGCACCGGGGCGCCTCAGTGCCTTCAGCAGTGACAGCCAGGGGCAGCGAGCGCACCCTCGGCGCCTTTGCAGGGCACGGGAACGGGGCCGGGGCCGGGCGCTGAGGGAGCGGCGCCGCCATTGCTGCCGCCCTCAGGGGCTCTGAGAGGAGCGCGGCTCCCGCCAGCCCCGCTCCGCCCGCACAGGCAACAGAAACATCAAGCACGAACACAGACGGCGCTCAAATTGTGTCCGTGCCCTTCCAAATGCACTCGGACAGCGGCGCCAAGGGCTGGGCTCGGCTGCGGCACCATCGCCACACGGCTGCCCCCGGGAAAAAAAATCCCCCGTGCAGATACCGGGGCCGGGGCTGCGCGGTGGGACACGAAACACACGGGGTTCGGTCTCCTTGGGAGAAAGAAACGAGTGTTTCAGGCTATTTGGGACAAGGCAACTACTTTCGCTGGCACTAGGCTGGTGTACCTGGCGTTTAAAAGGATAATAAATAATAGACATAAATAATTACGAATGCATGTGGGTCAAAAGTCATAAAGAGGTAGTTAGGAGCAGCATCTCTACTGACAAAAAATCTAATAAAAGAAAAACAATACTATGAATACACCAAGGAAAAAATCGACAGCTGCCTATGGGGCTTCAGAATCAATGAGGAGCTCCCGGGGGACTCCCACGCTTCAGACGAGTGTGTGCAGCCGTGCACCAAAGCACCTCTGCTTTCCGAGGCTGCACGGCAGCACACAAGGAGTAAGATGCGAGTTGCTCCAGCCTGAAGCGGGAGGGACGTTTCCTGGGGGCAGCCGGCAGCCCGCGGAGGGCCTGGGCTCCCAGCTGGGCGGGCGAGGGGCTGGGGGCCTGTGCGGGGCAGGCACCGGGCTCTCTTCCC
>JAVTVJ010000002.1:0-216796 GCA_034509425.1 Eopsaltria australis | reverse complement strand
TTTTATCTGGCACAGGAAATTCAGACAAATGTCTTGGAGGCATCATGGAGCCTCCATAACTGATATTAGATAGCTGAAGTTGGGAGAAGAATGTTATTATTGAGTAGGAAACCCTGTCATATCATCTCATGAGCCTAACTCAGCTTGAATATTCAAAACTGACTTCCCTTTTCCAAGTAATCATACATTTTATCAGTCTTCACCATGACTGCACAATTATCTGCGTTTTGAAGAATTAACTGAGTGTCACAACATGTTTCCAGCTATTTAGACATATCCATGAGGCTCCTCCTGAAGGCCCACAGTTAGGCTGGAGAGGTGACACCCAACCCCACTGAAAGATTGCCTGAGTACATTTGGTGTTGTTAATGCTGTCCAGAATTCTCATTATGAGGTGCCACAGTGAGATATTTAGAAGAATGGCAGCACTTGTCCATTTGGGCTGCAGATTCCCATTCCAGCTATTACAGGCTGAATTTTTTTTTTCTAATAAACCCAAGCTGTTCTTGCAGTTTCAATATAAACAAGACAATGACAAAACTGTTTTCCAGCATTAAAATTTCAAATAATTTCTCCCATAAGACTGTTACCCCTTCTGCCCTTCTGGCTGAAGATGTAACCCATCTGGAGGTGCCAGCACCAAACCCATAACCTCTGGATTGTGTCCCACCTATGCAGAGCTCCAAATCCAGGCTGCCTGAAAAGCCACACTTGCTCATTCTTAGGAAAAGCTGCAAGGTCTCAAAAGCTAAAGTTTTTCTGGGAGCCTGTCCTAGCTGGGTGGATGCCTGCTCCTGTCTGCTTCCTGTCCCATCCAGATGCAGATGTTGGTGACCTCTCTGGGAGCACTTCCACATGTACAGAGAAAACCAGGAACTTCAGGAACAGCCAAGCCCCTTGGAATCAAGCCCTGAAAAGGGGAACTAGGAGTCTCTTTGCCATGTCTTTTCCATGACCTGAAAGCTCCTGAAGGATGGGCCTGTCAGGATGCAGCTGAGGAGAAGCAAGTGCCAGTGCTGGTGAATGAGTACAGGATGGAGGGAGTGGCAGCAGGAGGGGGAGTGAGCCATTTGAGCAGGGGATGAAAGGGGATCCTGGAACATCTGGGCAGAGGGATGCAGGAAAATGGATGGAGGTGGGAACCATTAAGGAGATGAGCAGGCTGAAGAGGAAGTATGGGAGTCAGAGAGGTGTGGGAGGAGGGGCAGGTTGAGGAGGAAGGACTGTCATGTGGGAAGCAGGCTTGGATGCAAGAGTGGAATGTGATGAATGGGAAGGGGTGTATCTGGTCTGAGATCTCACTGAAACTGGTGGAAAGATTCCCCTTTAGAAGAGAGTAAAGGAACAAATGGTCTGAGTGGAGGAATGCAGAATCCCCAAAATAATGAAGTACAAGCAAGAAGCCTATCTAAAGCCATGTCTCCTGACAAAGAATCATCCAAATATATAGTGAAAGAGAGGGAGATAAAGGAATTACAGCTCCTGAAGTGCAACTCCTGGATTTTCCTTGTGTCGTTAAAGATGAATTTCCCCTGCCAAGCACAAGAAAGGAGGGCACTGATTACATTGATCCACAGCTCCTCATCTGCCTGGCCAAGAGATAGGGAAAAGATACCATTTGAGAGAGGGGCATTGTCAGCATAACTGCAGATGCACTGAGGCAGATTTAATGGATTGAGGGTGGTGGGAGTGTGGCACATGTCCTGACACAGGCAGGAGGTCTGAGCTAGCAGACAGCAAGGCAGAGCTCCTTACCTGCCCCAGTGCTGCTTGCTCCCTCTAGGAGATGTCCCAATGATTCAGGGTTCCATGGGCACCCCCAGCGCAGGGGAAGCTCCTGCCAAAGTTAGCACTTTCCTGGTTACCAAAATCAGGTTGTTGCAAGGCCCTACTTCCTCAAAACCAGGCTTGAATAGCTCCAGTGCCACTGGAGTTGTGTGGGTTAAGACAGACTTCCCCACAAGCAGCATGTCATGCATGGGAAAACTGCACAGCTGTAAATGGAAACCATGGTCCCCAGAACTTCTACCCTTGAGTGCTGCTTCTTCCCACAGTGCCAATTCAAAATTGAGTGTTAGATATTTCAAGCATGAAGAAGATGAAATGCTTATTTTTTTAACGTGCTTTCTGAGAACACAGTACAATTCCTTAATGCTTGGTATACCAACACTCAGCTATGGTTTATTCAACTGTGTTTGATTGCTGTAATAAAGATATTTGATAAATGAACATCTGGCTCATGTTAACTCCTCCCCAAACTATCCAAAAGGAGGGGTGGTATTACTTCCTCCAAGATATCGCAGATCCGATTTTATTTCCCAGTTCCCTGAAAAATATCCATGCCTTGCAGCTCCACGTGATCCAGTGTGTCCAGTTTGCCACTGGGCTGTTTGTGTCCTTTCCCATCAGCTTATTCTCCAAGACGATTATAAGATGTCAGCCCTCCTCTCATGATACTGCTCCCTCAGTCTTTCACTATCCCTCAGCTTTGCTGATGGTTTAAAGCCTGGTTACAGTTCCCATATAATAAATTATTTCCTAGGAGTTAAAGCTTTCTTTAAGCAATGGTCAGAAAATCCTATTAATCATGTCTGTGGCAATCAAAATTCCAGTCAGGGAAAGTGAAATATAATTACTTATTTTCATCAGGCAAGCTGCTGCCCTGCACCTGAGTTCATTAACAAGCCAGCATATCCAGGGCATGGAAAAAACTCCTACCAGATGTCAAAGGGGAGAAAGCAGAAATGTGCCCAGCTGGTCCTCAACTTTCTAAAACTCTTCCCTGTCTCTGCTCAAGCTTTCACAAGCAATTTAACACATGCTGTCCCAAAGGGCAGTGTGAGATGCAGGTTGCTTGTGCAGCAGGACAAGTGTTTTTAGCAACAAAAAACTTTTCTGGCCTCACAAGGGGCTGACGGTGCTGTGCCCTTCACCAGACAACGTCCATCTCCCTGGTGCAGGTAAAGCAGAGGGGCAGGAACCTGGCCTGTGATACCACAGGGAACTTTGAAAACTGTACAGCCCTGCATTTAGCATCATCCTTATGTCTTCTTCTTTAGGAATTAAAAGGAAACATAAGGAAAAAGATTCAGGGTGAAAACCTGCCCATTTAGGTCAGTATTTTAACTCAGGTACATGATCAGCTGCTTTTTTTCTTCTGTTTTTTTTAAGCTTTTGCTTTTTTTTTTACTTTTTCTTCCTTTTAAAAGATCTAGATTTCCACCCTGATAAATATTCATATTTTCTTCACTACTAGAAATGATCCTGAGGCTCAAACTTTGCATCTTATTAGCTGAAACTGTTAGTCTAAATGTAGTTAATAACCATAACTGGGCTAATGGAGCATGTACCTCAAATAGTTTTTGCTCTCTCTTGGAACTGAAAAGGCCATTTTGGAAGTATAAATGTTTTTTTGATTTATCAGGAAAGGCTTCTCAGAGCATTCCTGGATAATGGCTGATAATCTTGATTTCGGAATCCAGACTAAGAGAGAAAGAGAACAAACACTAAAATTGACTGGTAAATATCTTTAGGACTGGAACACGGTTATGAACCTATGAGAAATAAATCAGAAGATTCATTATCTGAGGCCTTTTCTTATCATGGATTCACAGAGTGATTTTCTTCTTTAGAAATGAAAACTATCAACCAGTCAGATAATACCAGAGATAAAGAGCATATGACCAAAAAAGTGAAGCACAGAAAAAAATCAGTAACAAAAGCCCTCCTAGCTGCCAAAATCCTTCCTACCTGCTGTTATAAAAACCCTGGGTCCTAAGATTTTGTTTAGCAGCACAATGGACTAATTACAAATGGCTTTGGTAGCACATACATTATTCAGATTATCTGGCATAGGATAAGAATTGAAAAAACACTGCTAAATTAATTTCCTTCCCAAGATGAAATGAGCAGTTGCTCAGGGGACCAGGTGATACAGAGAATTACCAGAGCTTTGAACAAAGGAGAAAACAGAGCAGGGGAAGAGAAAAATCAAAGGGATCCAAGTATTCATCAGATACCTTAATTTAAGTATGAAACCAAGGAGCTGTGACAGTAGACACACAAACCACTACAGAGACCCCACGGGTGTCTATTTAACACAGGGAGAGCAGTCCCTGCTTGGGAACATTTCCTCTGGGCAGAGCCAGGGCTGGTGCTGGTGCTTAAGAGATGGGATGGGGAGATGAACAGGCAGGGTCTAGGTTAACTTGTGCTTGTTTTAGGCTGCATTCTTCCCCACATTCCCTAGTGCTACCATCCATGGCAAAGGAAGTTGAGGGGATCATCTCCATTCCCCAGGCTGATGTCCCACCAGTCCCATCCCACCAGGCTGATGTCCCACCAGTCCACAGGGTGCTCCTGGGGTGGGTGAAACTTGATGCTGAAAGACCAGTCTGCTAAGTCAGAGACAGTAGAGATCTTGTGGATCTCTTATCAGAGTGGTTTTAAGCCATGATGACAAGGCAAGTTCTTTCCCACCTTATATCCAGCTGCAAGGCTGGCACCTGGAAAAAATAAATACTCATTGTGCTTATGGGATCTCTCAAAGGAGCTGGCTTTTCTTGGAATGGGGGAAGCCATTCTTATCAGATGCAAAAGGAGAAGCAAACTTCAGCCTTGGCATGCAGAGCGACCCTTTACCAACACACCTCCTTGAAGTGAGAATACACCTGAGATCAAAGATGTGGTTCCTTGCAAGCACAAGAATGTCCTTACTCTCTGTGTTCCTCCTACAGGAGCCTCTGTGTGGTCTCTCGCCCTCCTTTTTGACCACAAACAGTCTGGACACAAGATGCATCATTGGATCTCATGCCCTGGTGGTTTCTGGTGATATCAAGCACAACCACTGAGAGGTTGGGGAGCCTTCACCCCCAGGACTGGGAGCCTACCATTCCCTTTCACACCCACAGTGGCTGTGTTATACATGTCCTGTATTTTCCATTATTCCTGCATGTTGAGGGGTAGGGAATGCACACACCCTCAGGGGAATTGGAAATCCCGTTTGACCCTCAGCACAGGACAGCTTCCCAACATTTTGTGTTTTTTCCTGGGTACCCCAGATGGGAATCCCATTTTCCAAGCACTCCTGCTCAGCTCCCTTCTAGAGGCAAAGCCCAGGAGAAGCTGGCTTGGTGGGAGTACCAGAACCCTCTGGGGGAGCAGGACCTGCTCTTTTGTCTATCAAGCAAAGTGAGAACAAAGAAGGTGAAGGATGGGACAGTTTGCAATTAGAAAATGCAAGGAGGAGAAGAACTAGCTTTCCCACCATAGTGATTTCCCACAGGCATTACAAGTCAGACTAACTTTCTCCTAGATTTTTGGTTTCTCTGGCCCATTTGCTTTCAGTCTAGAGCTTAGGCTCTGTGCTTCACATAAGTAGGGTGAAACAAGCCCCAGGCAAGGGAACAGAGGGAATGGCAGTCAGAAATTGCATGTTTCCTTACCTCAAAGGTACCCTTGAGCATTTCTACATGAATATCCACACCTAAATATTTTTTTGTCCCCTGCCTCCCTCATTCTCTCTTGGGCATTTATTTATGTAAGAAGGGTGACAGCATTTAAAAGAAGACCTAACTGGCTCAGACACAACTGGATGCTGCATGGGGAAGGGCACTCATCTCTGCTTGATAGATCAAAATGCTTCTGCTTTCTGTTGCATAAAACGTGCATAAAATTGGTCAGAAAAGAAGCATGAGATTACAAACAACTTAAGAAGTTGCCACAGTCACAAAGACTAAATACTTAATTGATTTTTTTGTTTATTTAAGAGGTGAGCACAAACCCCAGTTGCACTCACCTGAGAAGGAATGCACTGAGGTGTACTGCTGATGCCAGATGAAAGTGGCACAGAGACTTGCCCACCTGCCACTCATGGCTCAGGATAACCCAGTTTTCACCCCAGCCTGGAAGAAAATAAATTATCTACTTTTACAAGGGAAAATTCAGAAGTTGTTAAATAGTACTGAACACCACCCACATAGCATTCATTTTTCGGTAAGTCTCAAAGTAAGAGCCACACCAAACCAAAGTTTATCAATCCAAATTTAGATTTTCTAAAGACTCTTCCCTCATTGCAGTATTTGTGGGCATTTTGCTGAAGTGTGTTTGCTTCAAAATGTGCTTCAGTTGCTCCTTAAGGGGGTAAGAGCCTTCCCTCAAATGTACTGCTGAACCTTCACAAAAGCCTGCAGTTTTCCATTAAAAAACCCCAGCTGATATAGCTGGAAAATTTGTTGGGTGAGAAAAATCAAGGTTGGTCACAGCTGGCCTTTGGCTTGAGCCTACAGCCCTGCTCCAAACCCTCCACTGTCCTGCAAGCACAAGGGGCTCCATTCACTGCCCACGTAACACCACTGAAGTCAGATAAATCAGCTCAGCTTCTTCTAAAAAGGGCATCAACCATTTTTCACATTGCAATTCCAAGAGAAAGAAAGTAAAAAATGTATTGGGCTCCAGACACCATGCACAACTGAGTCTCACTTTGTCTGGAAACAATACAAAATTCACATGCAAAGCATAAGGAGGACACAAAAGGCCCTGTCAACCCTTAGGAACTCGCAACAGAGGGTTCCCCTCTGAGCCTATATAAACACCATATGCACTGCTGGCTCTGAGAAATCCTGGGCACAGCTATGGCTGGATAAGGACTGCTGGGTCAGAAGATAATCCAGGAGAGAGTGAGACAAGCTGGTGTATTAGACAAAGGCCAGCACAGTCCTTGTAACAATCCACCACACAGCATAGTGTGCACTGCAAGGAGCTTTGCTGAGCTGCTGAAGGAAAAACATGGACAAAAGATTAATTGAGCCCTAAATAATAGCTCTCAGTGGAGAGCTGAATCTCTGTGCCTTGAAGAGCAATGCACTTGAGTGTGTCAGATCCCTGACAAATGCCAGTAATGCTCAAAGAAGCAGGAGGTGAGCAGAATTTGCTACCTTTTAGGAGAAAAAAATAGGACTTTAAACAGTATAGTTTAAAAGGTAAATATTCAAAAAAGGAGATGGTACTTATGATGTGCAATGAATATCCAAGTATGTGTTGTACTCACCTGACAACAGCAGAGCCAAAACCCAAACAAAGCTACCCCTTGAGGCTCTGAGCTGATCCCTGTCAGGTTTAGCCTTGCCAAGACATTGTGTGGGACCTGGAGAAGCTGGTGTGGGAGCCTCCCCCTGCCAGAAACATTCCTTGTGCTTAACATCCCACAGCTCGTGGGCTGCAAAGGTAGAAGGAATCATTTCTACTGCTGCAGAGACATTATTTCAGACTTCTCCATTCATCTGGCACTTTGTCTTGAAGAGCTACACAACAAAGACTCCAACACTGATCTAATTCCTGAAAGTATGAAAAACAGGACTATTCTATGGCATGGGCAAACAGGAGGGAAAACTCTAAGGAAAGGCTCCTACCTATAGCATCTCCTACCCAAATTCTGCATCTCTGCTGTGGGACCCATGCATACCCTGCTTTTCTGGACAATTTGCCATTTACCTCATCTGAATTTGCAAGCTTTACCAGCAGCATTTCCCAGCCTGTATGGTCAGCAGAGGTTCCCTGCTGTGTCTGTGTGTCACAGGTCCTCACTCCCCCAGACCTTTTCACTCCAGCCAGTCCTGTTAGAAGCACGAGATTCACATTTTGGTAGGAACCCGCTGTTTTTACACTTTCCAAGTGGGATATACATTTATGGGAGGTTATTGGGAACCTCAAGAGTCAGACAGATTTAAGAGCTAAATGTCACAGTGGACAGAGGAGAGCCCTTGGAAGTCAATTGATGCTGACCAAAGCCTTCTCTCTGAAGATGATACGTTTGCTTTTAGTGTTGGTCCCACGTGAAGCACTGCACTGTCAGCCTTCTAAACTGAGAATTTTGGAACTCCTGATCTTCTCCCACAAGCATAGCTTGCTTTTTAAGTGCGGCTGAAAGCAAAAAGATAAAGCTTTTGAATCTTGCATCAGCAGTTTTATTGCTATGAAAGTCTCCAAAAATGCATCATTTCCTCAGCTGAAGAGTTCTCAGCTGATTTTGATGAAGGTTACTAAGTTATTCAGCATGAACTTAACACATGCCCCCCCCCTCCCAAAAAAGCAAATAAAACATCAAAGAAATTTCTGCTGTGACTAGAGAATGAAAATACATGATCTTATGATATTTTTGGTCAAATTATACAGAGTTTTTAGTGGCAGAATTCCTTAAGTTTAAGGATAATTTTTACAAGCTTATATTGAGAAAGCATAAGACTGAGAGTAGACCTACAAATATGTCCGTGCTAAAATGAGATCCCAGAGACTTTGCAGTGTCTTTTCCATAAATCTGAGTCATAACAAGCAAACCTCTGACACTGCTTTCTTTGAAGTATTGTTTTACTAAAATAAAAGATGAAAATCCATGTGCTTCTTTCTATGATGAATTATTCAGCTCTTACAGAAAAAGGGACAAAAGGAGGAAAGAAGAAAAAAGGTGGGAAGCACATAAATATCACTCACAATATGCAAGAATAAATCTAGTAACTTTTGGAATTTCTGTGGAAATATATTTTAATGTTCTTTTCAACACAGGAAGCGTGGCCTCCATTCACATGAAATGAATGTGCATAAAAAAGATAGCAAAGGTTCTTGTGCAGCTGCAGTGCAGTGAGCTGCAGCCATCCATCATGCAGTTGCTGCCCAGGGGGAGCTGCCCTTTTATCCTAATTGTGTGCAGGGTTGTTCAGCTGTCACATGTGGCTCTGATAGTTTTTCTGCAGTTTTGGCCTCATTTTGTATACAGACTTCTGTAAATGGACCTCTGGTCTTCATTTCTCTGATCTGCTCTCTTTTAACAAAGTACAGTGTATCAGAAGAGGGGAACTGTGGTCTCAAAAGTCAACCAGGCATGGTTTATCTTGTGCATTATCAGAAGGAAAAAATCTAAACTGATATTAAATCCTGTGAAGTCAAACACCTTTTGTTTTCAGCAGCTGACAAATGAAATAGAGACATTTATATTTTACAGCGCTGATACAAATTACTTGGATGCTTTTCTCCTCATCTGTAATGTCTCAAATAGTTCTTTCTAATGATCACCACTTTGAAGTACTTTGAAGCATTATACACCTTCCTTGGTACAAATCGATTTTATGTAGAGGTTGATGCTTTCTTTTTACTATTGTGACCAAGTTTAATTCAAACGTAGCAGGAACACAGCAGGAAAATGCACTGCTTCAAATACAACTCCCACTGCAGAGCAAAATAAGGAATTCAGCTTATCTTTCTATTAAAGCAGATGAGAATGAGCAGTCAGTGTATGAACATTAATATGTATGAAGCTCAATAGAGTGTCTGTAGATGACAGCTGTATTCTGTTCACGAGGCACTGCTGGATGGGAGTGTTTTCCAGGGGTGTAAGCAAACCCCTGAGGCTCGGTGGTAGTGGGGACACATTTGGTCCTGCCTCTTCCACCAGTGCTGCTCTGGAGCAGCTGCCTGACAAGAGGAATGGGGTTAGAGCTGTGCTGAGGTCACACAAACCATACTCAGTTACCCCTGCCCCTTCCTCTGGAGCGCCGGTCACAGGCAGTCCCTCTGCTCACACCCATCATGTTGTGAGCTCCCAAGGGCTGCAGGCTGCTGCCCTTCTGGGCTGCAGAGTGCTCAGCACCATCACGTGCAGTCCATCTCCAACCTGTCCCTCTACTTCCAGCTTAAAAACTTAAACTTGGCCAGACCTGAAATTCAACTTTTAGTGGCTTCAGAAACAATATTTTTCTAGTTCGTCAGAATTGCTTGGTCCTAACTGAAATCCACCAAAAAACCCCAAAAATTATGTGTCTTGGTGTGATGCAGGAGGAGTTCAGACAGAGAGGAGCCTCCCAGTTCTTGCCCAAAGCTGGCCTGGCCTCTGACACTCTGGACCGAAAACATGGCAAGAGACCAAGTGATATTTTGTGAAAATATGCAAGTCCTTGGGAGATGAGATAAACAACCTTTTATAGCAGCTTCAAAAACAGCTTCCCTGGACAAGTGACAAAGAGAGTCCTCATTTTGAAAAGTGGGGTATAAAAGATAACTTCTTGGAGGTCCTTGTCAGTCACATTGATGAGAGGAAGATAAATATAGCTGCAGAAATGGCTGCTGTACTCCAGCCCATCAGATTGGCTGTGGAAACTCTGCATGGCCTCCCTTCCATCGTCTCAGAGCTGATGTTTACAAGGAATAAAATACATAATTAGGCAAGCAGTTGGCAAAGGACATAATTTATCATATTAAGCAATTAAGCAGCACTGGACCGATTTGGCTGCAGCTCTGAAAAATCCACATAATGAAACAGTGGCACTTGACATTAAAGCTGAACTTTCCTTAGGTCTAATTTTGACTGCCATTCATAGAGACCAAGTTTTTTGGACCCATTGAGTTGGGAATGTAGGCAGCACAGATGCAGTCCCTGGCTGTTTGTCTCCTCTGCAGCAGGGCTGTGCCAGCCCAGAGCAAGTGCCAGGGCACCAGCAAGCACTGTGAGCAGGAGCAAAGCAGCCCATTCCAGTGCTGTGCTTGGAGAGCACCAGCATGACTGTGATTTTCAGGGACTGGGGAGGTCCCTGTGCAATCACCACTTCTCTGCTATGATCCCGGGGTCAATCCCTGCAGGTGTGCCTCCTCACAAGCCTCTCAGCACACAGGGTGCTGGGGTGGGTACTCACTGGGCTTTGGCTTTGTGGCAGTGCAGGGGAGAGGGAAGGGTAGACCGTGGTCTCTGCTGGCCCAGCAGCTCTGGTGGGGTGGATTAGCTGTGGCTTAGCAACAGCCCCCCAGAACTGCACAGCCATGCTCTATCACTGCACACAGCTACAGGGCCATCATGTTTATATCTAGAGGCAAACTGATCCCACCTTAAGTGG
Organism: Eopsaltria australis; assembly: GCA_034509425.1. NCBI lineage: Eukaryota > Metazoa > Chordata > Aves > Passeriformes > Petroicidae > Eopsaltria > Eopsaltria australis. The sequence goes on along the minus strand of JAVTVJ010000002.1, from coordinate 205,919 downwards.
GCCTGAAACCATCTTCTCCTAGTTTAGGGGGAGAGAAGGACTCTAGCTAGGACAATGAAGCACCCAAGGCATCATGGCAATGCATTTTTTGTTTGCTTTCTATATTTGTTCTTTCAGTGAACACCAGCATTTAGCTCTAATGGAACTATTTTACTTCTCTCCATGATCCTTCATGATTTTGGAGCAGAGAGAAAGAAATCAAAGCCCAACCACAGAAGTTGCACGCCCATCATTCATGCACTTAGGAGTGCTGCCAACAATTTCTCTTACAAAAGATACCAGCTTTGATGTCTAACATCCTCTAGTTTAAAAATTATCCATTAAATGTAACTTTCTTATTGCTTATGCTATTTAATTCCATCCAGTTCAGTTGACTGAAGCAGGTGAGTTAGTTTGGCTCTCTGCCTCTCCACACCAACACAACAGCTCTTTGTAGTCTCCAGCATTGCAAACTAAATGTTTGAATAAACTGTTCATGCCTGGAATTGTTAAATGTTTGAGAAGTCTTCTGTACACAAGAGAGCTTGAAAGCCTTTATAAAAACAAAATGTATCATTATTTTAATCAATAACTAGCTAGTGATAGCAGGAACTTTTAAAAGCTGGTGTTTATTTCAAGAGTCTGACTTGAGACGCTGTAATGGGCTTTGAATTACAGGAGCTTTGTATTAGGTTTAACTCCACAATCACTCTTCACGTTCCCTGGTCATTACTCCTGAGATGAAATGCTGAGGAGATGGGGGATCCCCTGTGTTTTGCCTGCAGCAGGTACCCATTATCAATACTGCTATTATCCCTACATACACAGTCAGAAAGGATTTTTTGTGCTGTCAGCAATCTGCACATCAAAACATGCTCAGTGCAGAATGAGAGTTAATGAGCTGCCTCCTTTGTGCAATTTTATCAGAGATCAACAGACCTGGGTATATGAAAGGCCTTTATGTAACTGAAGGCAGCGATGGAAAAATTCAGATTTTCTGAAATATCATGAAATTGGTTTTTTTAAGCAACATGTCTGCTGTTTGGGTTTTCTCTTCCAGCCCTTTCAGGGCTGCTTAGCCAACATAAATCCTCTATTTTTATCTTCATTTGTACTTTTTTTCCCCCTAAAAAAAGGAATAAGATGAAGGCCACTCCAGAAAAACATAACCTGCAGATATCATATTTGCCTGCAAATTCCTTCTCAAAGCTCGCCTTGCTGCGATGTTTCCAAAACATGGCATGCCCAGGCACTGATACACCTAAAGTAAACTTGCAACTTGCTATTCCTAGTGTTTTGAACCTGTTGACACCACTATTTCCAGGATAGATATAGCTTATTTCCAGGATAGATATAGCTCTGCTTCCCAGCACGCCAGATATCTGACCAACAGGCTGTTTCTCAGGGCAGAAGTGCCATTGCTTGTGGAAATGCAGTGTGATCTAACCACCCTGTGACTGCTTAACCCATGTCTTAAAATTGCATCTTGCACTATTTTGCTTCTCTGTGTGCCCAGGTATGTTTCTCACATGTCCCTTTCCTTGGGTGCTCAAGGACAGGAAGAGGAGGGATGGATGGTGGGGGGATGCTCCCAGTGTTCATCCAGGGATGCTGGGTGGTTGGCAGGGCTCCTGGGAGCAATCACACCCAAGGTTGTGTTCACTCTATGGGAGGATGATGGAAAAAGCCAGGAAAGGGACAAACATGTCCCACTGGAGTCTCAAAATGAAACCGATTTTGTTGCAGCAAATCTTAAATTTTTTTAAATAAGAAAAATAAAATAATTATTCTGAAATATTTGTATGGCTCTGAGATAGCTCAGAGGCTCTTCTCAAAAGAAATCTGATGCAGTGCTCACAAAAATGCTGATTTATAGGCTTAAAGGTTATGTCATCTAGTTTGGAGCACTTTGACCTCCATGCATGCACTTATTCCAGGAAATAGAAGTCAAGGCTCAACCTGAGAAGACACAATCGTGTTTCTGCATTTACTTGATCATACAAGACTCAAAAAACATGTTTTCTTTGGAAAAATATGACCTCATTTTGTTCCTTCTGTCTTACAAACCGACTCCTCCTTGCAGCAGGTCTAGAAGCTGATGAACACCATCTTCTTGTGGCTATGAGAAACCCTTCCTCCATGTGTCACCTTGCAGTAGGCAAATCTGTTCCCTGAGATGTGAGACTAAGTAACAGCTCTAGGCTGGTGCCACTGGAAGGATGTGCAATTTACAGCAGGGATGTTTTTTTACCTTGGCTTTCTGTGCCAGCTTCTGGGGTGTAAGATGCACCAAAAGGAGGAATTTGTCCACTAGCAGAAGGTCCCAAAAGGCAGGCACAAAGCCTTCAGACATCCTGATCCTTGCCTGCATCTAGTCAACACAGTAAGATATATCTCCACACATCTACCTCTCTGTCATTTCCTGAACATATGTAACCCTGCAGGCAAACCCGCAGCACACTGTGGCCAAAAGATGAGGCCAAAAGAGCACTGCAAGAGCTCTGGTCACTCAGAGACACCCAAGCAAATGCCTACTGCTTGCAATTAAAGTTATTTTCCTCATGACCCTCTCCAAAAACTTATCCCTGAAATAAGAACCCAACTTGTCTTCCAACAACTGCCTCGTAGGCCCAAACAGGTCTTTCACTCATGCTGTGTGACCCCAGGGATTTCTGTAGGGTAAACCACAGATCTGAATCAACTCCCCTCTGTCTCAGCAAGCTCTCATTCCTAATGGGACTAACCTGCCTTTCACTGCACACATGGCCAATGCCTCTGCTCCTCTGTGCTGGCAAGTCTGCACTTCACTGGAGTTTATCACAGCACTGAGATTACAAACCCTGCAGCTCCGTGATGTTGTACCAGGATCCCCCCTGGCCTGGCCTCCACCATCTCCCCCCACCCTGCACAGCAGTTCCATCTCCTTTTTTTTCCCTTGGCATAACCCTTGCTTCTATTTTGCTCCTTCTTAAGGGATCTCCAGGGAAGCCATACACATTTTCAGCCCTAACCAACCTGAATGCCACTGCTTCTTTCCCACCCATCCTAGCGTGTATGCTGGAGATGTGGTTTAGGCATCTTATTTGGGAAAACACTCACCTGAACCTATGCATTTATTCCACACTCATGGGAGCCCCTTTCATTCTAATGCATCACCATCATGAACAGTTAATTAAACAGTGTATCTAAAAGGTGGAAACCTGCTTTTCTTGCAGAGTGGCAGAACGTGTGTCCCTTATTTCAGTTCCCTGCCATGATCCTTGTCCATTTGCAGATTTTTGGCTGTGTTCTCCCCACGTTAGTGATCAGCTCTGCTGTTACACCCAAGCTAACAATTTCACTGTTAAGGCTGAGATCTTGTGGGTTTGAGCAGTGAACCAGGATGCATCAGTAAATATATTTGCTAAACAAGCCTTCTTAGTTTTTTATTTAAAACCAGAAAAAAAACACATAATGAAGTAGTTAATTAACATTTGAAACATATTGTTACCTCCATCTGGCCCGAGGATTAGCAAATAAGTGGGGTCTTGCCAGGTTGTTTCCACTACAATACAACGGATGATACGTCAAGCATTTCCTCGGTGCAGCAGTGTTTATTTATCGTATGAGACATACACAGAGTCTTGTTTCCCTGAACACAGAGGGCAAACAAACAGGAGCAGGTTCCTTGCTCAGCAGCCCAAGCCTGCCTTTCCAGGGAGCACTGTGCCCAGAAGAAGCTCTGTCTCTTGGCTCGCTCCCAGAGGCTGCTCCTGGATCTCTTACTACAGCCTTTCAGTGACTCCATAACAAATACATTCCTCTGGAAAGCTGGAGAGCTATTTTTAAACTCCCTCACACACAGCTGTAATCAATCCATCGCCTGGCCCCGTGTTTGCCAGGACCTCTGGGGAAACCCTCCACCCACACAGCTTGGCTTCTGCTCAAGCCTCATAGGCACGGCCAGGTGCTGCTCTCTAATTACACAGAGGTGTGTTAATTGTGGCTATTACTTAGCCCACATGTGTGCTGAGATAATGCTCGTGGGACTTTCAGCAGCTCAGGAGATGAAGGGTGTGATGAACACCTTGCAGTGTGAGGTGCAGACAAGGCACCAGACATCACACACTCAGGTGGCTCTGTCCTCCCATAAGGAGCAGGTGAGGACAGCTCAGGAATTCGCAGCTGATCTCCTCCCAAAGCACATATCCATATTCAGTTCTGCGGCACCTGGGCCATCATGCTGGTGGCCCACCAGCTGCAGACAGCCATGTAGGGGTTGCTTTCTGCCCCTCCTGTAGTACTTACACCTGCCTTGATCCTTAGCCCTACACTTACTCCCTTGCACCTCTCTGCAGACCCATTGCATCACTCTTCAGGGCCGTCCAGCCTGGGTCACATCTCTCTCTATAGGTTCAGATGAGCCCGTGTTTGGTTTTATTTCTGCAAGTCACACAATGAGAAATTCAACTGCGGCCTTTTCTTTGCTATTTTTAATGTTTAACAGAGCAAATTAATACTTTGAAACAACTTCATAATTTAAAGCCCTGAAGGTCCCTGAGAATACAAAGCATTCAAGAAAATAACAGAGATTTTGGTGTCAGGATAAATCCCTAAGAAAACACTAAGAGACCACTGTAGACTTGCCTGGGGAAACTGCATCTCTCACACAGTGGAAGAAGGTGTGCAGGGGTTGGAGCACTTCTGCATCTGCATCCCAGAGGAAAGCATTAAAGTCACTGACCTTTCTACTCGCTGCAACAGTAATATCTGAATTGTAAACATTTATAGAAAGAAATCAAGTCTGCAAGAAAGGAGAAGTTGTGGTCCTTTGGGATGGACCAAGGATACAAAAGAGAACTCAGTCCAGAACAGGCAATAACACAGCTGCTTCAGGTGCTTGTCCTTAGCACATTAAACCAGGAGTCCAAAACTCTTATTTTAAGCTGTTCTTCAGAAGGAAATCCTTGTGTCTTCAACAGAGAGGGCAAAAAATCAGCACCATGTCTGCAACAAGGCAGATGCCAACTTCCCCTCTGTCGTGGTTTTAGTTCGCTTATTCAGGTTTGTGGCTAAATGCCAGCACACTTACCTAAATTTACTTGATTGCTTGTTGTGAGATAAGGATTAGGAGTAGGCAAAGCAGGCTCAAACTTTATAAAGTACAAAGAAGTTTTATTAATATATCTAAGACAAAGGGAAAAAAGAAAAAAAAACTCAAGAAAAAAAACCAGAACAAACTCCCAGACCACCCCTCCTTCACCACCTCTCCATTTCATTCTCCCTGACAACATACAAAAGACAACACTTTGACCTCTAGTCAGTTTACCACCTCAGAAACAGCTCTTGTTCCAGTTCATTTAGGGAGAGAAGTTTCTTTTGCTTACACCATGGATCTTCTGTAAGAAAAATACAGTTTTTATGGGTCTTCTGCCTCACCATTAACCGCCGCCCGGAGCAAAGTCCAACTTAATGGTGGATCTCTCCCACCCCAGTAGCCTTCCCACAGCCACTATGGTGGGTTATGAACAGTCCACAGGGTACCTGTTTTAAGGATGCCTAGTTCAATTGCAGCAACAAAGAAAATCCCTTTCTTCTGTGCTTAGCAGCACAGGTTCTCCTGACAACTCAGGTTCTCTAGCATTCTCCCCGGGACCAGGGCTCTGAGTCACAGCCTCTCTTCTCTCTTGGTTCTAGTTTCTCATCAGGCTGTACTTTTTCCAACACTTACTTGTCTGTACTTAGGTATTTCAGTTCATTGGCTGCAATAAGAACCTCACATCCCCCTTTGGACTATATCTTCATATATTACAGAGAATTTATTAGCTCAGTCCCCAACCATGGTTCTCCAAAAGAGTTTTCAGCTTCATTTTTGAAGCAACTTCTCATGCACCTCCCTCTAGGTATCAGTTCTGCTTTCCTCACTGACTGTAAAGTCTCTGCGCTGCACTATGTAGATGTCCTCACTCGTTCCTCTCTCTGCGAGGAAGGATGGATGTCTGTGAGTTTAGTCCAGGCATGGAGAGAGTTAATCTCTGTCTCTCTCTCTCTCTCCGGCAGTGTAAGGATCACGTGCTCTTGCCGGGCTGTTTGAACAGGTCCGAGCTGGATGCCAGACGCTCTCAAGAGTCTCTGCCCGGCTCTGCGGAGCTGGCTCGGCCTGGTAGGGCCATCTGGGCCCGGGGTGACAGGGCAGGGCCTGGCCCGAGCTGGATGGAGTCCGGCCCGGTCCTTGCCTGGCCCGGCTCTCCCTCTTGTGTAGCTGACACACCGGCTGAGCTGGATTTGCTGAAAATTCCAATCGTTTCCTCCCCCATGCCTGCCCGGCTGCAGCGGCACGGCTGCCGTAAAAACCTCCCTTCCCCCCCCCCATCCCTCCTTTGGAAAGGCGGGGGGGGGGGGGAAAGCGCTTGGGCCTCACCAGTGAGAGAAGCAGGAGCTGCTCCTCTCTACACAGCAGCAGCAGGTCCAAAGAGGAAGAGCGTCAGAGAGTCTCTGCTTATATATGGTTTTTTCCTTGAAGGCGGACCAACTTTTTAATTGGTTTACCTACCTATCAATTCTTAAAACTACCTGATTATTGGCTCTCTCTCTCGCAGGAAGGAAGTTGTATTTCTTCCTGCATTCCTGCAGCCCAGATCACTTCCTAGATTTTGACCTCTCTGGCCTAACCCAGGACATTCCACCTCTCGCCTTCAGGAAAAACCATATATAAGACTTATTATCAAAATTACATTAATTATACAATCTTTACTTAGAATAAGAAAAATTACTAAACTAAGCAGAAAGCTTCTTACACAAACCTCCACCTCTAGACTTTATATGACTACTACAATACACAGTTTCTACTACCATTTACTTTATCTTGTATTTTAATACATGCTTTGCCTATTATTTCTCCTAATCAATCCTTATCTCAAAACTCCCATCAATTTGCCCATTATTTGGTTCGATTTCCCGGCCAACGCACCATTGAATGTCGTGGTTTTAGTTCGCCCATTCAGGTTTGTGGCCAAATGCCAGCACACCCACCCAAATTTACTTGACCGCCTGTTGTGGGATAAGGATCAGGAGTAGGCAAAGCAGGCTCAAACTTTATAAAGTACAAAGAAGTTTTATTAATATATCTAAGACAAAGGGAAAAAAGAAAAAAAACTCAAGAAAAAAACCAGAACAAACTCCCCAGACCACCCCTCCTTCCCCACCTCTCCATTTCATTCTCCCTGACAACATACAAAAGACAACACTTTGACTTCCAGTCAGTTTACCACCTCAGAAACAGCTCTTGTTCCAGTTCATTTAGGAAGAGAAGTTTCTTTTGCTTACACCATGGATCTTCTGTAAGAAAAATACAGTTTTATGGGTCTTCTGCCTCACCATTAACCGCCGCCCGGAGCAAAGTCCAGCTTAATGGTGGATCTCTCCCACACCAGTAGCCTTCCCACAGCCACTATGGTGGGTTATGAACAGTCCACAGGGTACCTGTTTTAAGGATGCCCAGTTCAATTGCAGCAACAAAGAAAATCCCTTCTTCTGTGCTTATCAGCACAGGTTCTCCTGACAACTCAGGTTCTCTAGCATTCTCCCCGGGACCAGGGCTCTGAGTCACAGCCTCTCCTCTCTCTTGGTTCTAGTTTCTCATCAGGCTGTACTTTTTCAACACTTACTTGTCTGTACTTAGGTATTTCAGTTCATTGGCTGCAATAAGAACCTCACATCCCCTTTGGACTATATCTTCATATATTACAGAGAATTTATTAGCTCAGTCCCCAACCATGGTTCTCCAAAAGAGTTTTCAGCTTCACTCTTGAAGCAACTTCCCATGAACCTCCCTCTAGGTATCAGTTCTGCTTTCTTCACTGACTGTAAAGTCTCTGCGCTGCACTATGTAGATGTCTTCACTCGTTCCTCTCTCTGCGAGGAAGGATGAGTGTCTGTGAGTTTAGTCCAGGCATGGAGAGAGTTAATCTCTGTCTCTCTCTCTCCGGCAGTGTGAGGATCACGTGCTCTTTGCCGGGCTGCTTGAACAGGTCCGAGCTGAATGCCAGACGCTCTCAGAGTCTCTGCTTGGCTCGGCCAAGCTGGCTCGGCCTGGTGGGGCCATCTAGGCCTGGGGTGACAGGGCAGGGCCTGGCCCGAGCTGGATGGAGTCCGGCCTGGTCCTTTCCTGGCCCGGAGCAGGGGCCTGGCTCTCCCTCTCGTGTAGCTGACACACCGGCTGAGCTGGATTTGCTGAAAATTCCAATCGTTTCCTCCCCCATGCCTGCCCGGCTGCAGCGGCACGGCTGCCGTAAAAACCTCCCTTCCCCCCCCCATCCCTCCTTTGGAAAGGGCGGGGGGGGGCGGGGGGGGGGAAGCGCTTGGGCCTCACCAGTGAGAGAAGCAGGAGCTGCTCCTCTCTACACAGCAGCAGCAGGTCCAAAGAGGAAGAGCGTCAGAGAGTCTCTGCTTATATATGGTTTTTCCTTGAAGGCGGACCAACTTTTTAATTGGTTTACCTACCTATCAATTCTTAAAACTACCTGATTATTGGCTCTCTCTCTCGCAGGAAGGAAGTTGTATTTCTTCCTGCATTCCTGCAACCCAGATCACTTCCTAGATTTTGACCCCTCTGGCCTAACCCAGGACACATGCTATTTCCTTTGCATCAAATTTCTAAGGACATCTTGGAAAACTCTCCTGATCCTGAGGCCACAAGAAGAAAATTAAATCTGTGGTGGAGCACCTTTAAGCTCTCCCTTTTTGTACTCTCAGCATACCAGAGCCAGGACTGGGCTACCTTCAGTGTTTCAGAGAGAAACATACGGCACTGTGTGTGTGTACCCAATTCTTTTTTCTAAGAATGTCCAGAATTGTTTATATCTGATATTTTATTCTGAACCAGCACTTCCACAGCTGCTTGCTGAGAGGTTCCTAAAAGGTACAGCTGTCCTACATGACAGTGTAGGACACATCACGTATCTTCTAAGGCCTCATAAACCTGCCTGAGCAGGGGGAGCATGTCACGGGGACTGGCAAGGCTTGAGCAACAGGGGAGGTCTCCTGGAAGGAGGCAGCAGCCAGGGAAAGGCTGCTGCAGAAGGACCACTTTGACAATGGACAACACCTCCCTGGTGAGCAGTGGGCACTGGGTGGTGGTGGCAGAGCACAGCAGCCCCCAGCCCCAGCCCCACAGCTGCTCTGGCCACTGCCAGGGAGTTACAGGAGGAGGAGGAGGGCACAGGGAGCTGCTGGGGGTGCTTGTGGTGCGGGAGGTTTGCTGCCCCGAAGAGAGGGACTGGAGGAAGGCTGAAGGGTGAGAGGCTGGGGTGGGAATTGCAATGGGTCCCTGAGGGTGTGGGTAGGGAAGGGTGTCTCCAGTTTAGAGTTGTGGCTCACGGGGTTCAAAAATACACTACTCTAGGACTATGCAAAGCATAAAAACTGCAAAACCGACAAATTTAGTTGTAGCTCTGCTTCCCTCTTTAATTAGGACATTTTTAACGAGCTTCCCACAAAAAAAAAAAAAAAAAAATAATAATAAGCCCAAGTAATGTTTTCCTTTTGCTGTTTTCTTCCCATTCTCAAGTGCAGAGTGTTGGCATTCCCCACACATTCCTGTCGTTGAGTCAGCCCCCGGGGAGGGCGAGCAGGGAGCGCTCCAGGGCCATGGCGGGCGAGGCGTGCGGGGCTCCAGCCCCCAGCCCCGGGCAGAGGCCGAGGGCAGCTCGGTGCCAGCCCAGCCCTGCTCCTGCCTGCCGCACTCTCTGCGGTGAGGTGCAGGGAGGAATCGGTGTTCACAGGCTGTTTTTCTTGTAGCTGTTCTTCCTTTTTCCCCTTTCAGAGTTATGAAATCAAGGGCATGAACTCTTCCAGCACCCTTTGACAGGAACATTGCACGTCCTTGGCACAGGGAACGATGGGGAAGAAGGGCTGAACATGCTTGTCAAGAAGGAAGCGGAGACCAGCAGAAGCAGAGGAAGCTTCCTTTCTGCTGTCGCTGAGCTGGGAAAGCTGCTGCCTGTGGCTCCTGTAGCATCACCTGCAACCTCCCACGAGGCAAGACCTGCAGGACCTGCAGAACCGGCAGCTGGGAGTTTCATCTTGGGAATGTCTTCTATATTCCTTTTGTCTTTTTTTCCCGTCCCGAGGTAATTTATTTCCCCTTCTCCCAGGTAGTCCTAAAACGAAGCAAAAAGGGGCTGAGAGGGGTTTAGTAACACACAACACCCATGCAAAGCAGGTGACAGTCTGTGCTGCCAAGGCTTTGCTCCCCATCCTTGCTGGAACTGCCTCTGCCTGCGTGACACAGAGCAGTGTCTGGCACATCCTGGAGCTCAGACCTCCTCCCTCCGGACACTGAGCCAGGATGAAGGCGGCCACCCCTCCCCTCCTGCTTGCCATGTGACGGCCCGTTTTGCAACTCAGGAGAAAAACAGAAAACCTGCTTCTAGTAATTTTTATTTTGGCATTAGAAAGGCAAATTGCAGTTCTCAGCAGATTGGACTGATCTGATTAGGTTCTAAGTGGTTCCTGTGCTGATGGCAGCACTTCAGGTAACTCGGTAGCAAGCCAAAAAGTACTGCTTTACTGAGGAATATGGGAGGTTTATTTTTCAGTCCCTGTAGCTGCTCTAAGAATTTATTTTTTTTCTTAAACCAACCAACCAACACACCAACCCAAAGAAACAAAAACCCCGCCCCCCTTTTCTGAATCTGAACATATGGATTTGGAAATGAAGCCATAAACTAGGAACCCCCCCATCCCAAGACCTTGGTGTCTGGGACATGGACACGGCATTTTAGAAAGAAGGACATTATGTTTCATGAAATGGGTTTTTCATTAGTCAAAGCTGACAAAAAGCCTCCAGCCTGATTCTTATCACTCTCCTGGTGTTTCCAAGGGCATTTAGGGGATCATAAATACAATAAGAGCCTTTAGGAAAGTTTGTGACAAAGGAAGTTTCTAAGCTATGGTTGACCCCTCAGAGGTATGAAGAGCACTGGTAACTATATGGAAACCTGATTTTAGGAAGTTAGTTCTCTAGTAAAGTCTGTGCTAGTAAAAGATGGAAACATAGAATTTCACACAATGACACTGTTTTCCCTGCTCTTGCACTGTTGGAACAAATTTAAGGCATCACATAAGCAGCAGGAGGGTGTTCAGCAAGTGGTGCTGCCTGTGGGGATGTGGGTAGCCCCAGAGCAGCCCCACAGCAAGGGCTGCCCCTGTTCCAGCGTACGGCCCAGGTCACTCCACTTGCTGTTTGCAGCTCCTGATGCTGAGCCTGAGGATGGTGAGGCAGTAGCACAGGTTGCCCAGAGACATTGTGGATGCTCCACTACTAGAAGTGTTCAAGGCCACGTGGGACGGGGCCCTGAGCAACCTGATCCAGGGTGGCATTACTGCCCTCAGCAGTAGGGTTGGGACCAGATGAACATAAAGGTCCCTTTTCCCCAAATCATTCTGTGATTTTTCAGCAGGAACTGGTGTGGGCTCATGCTGGCCCCAGTGTCAGGCACTGGGGATCTGAGCTGGCTGGGCTAGGTCAGTGGTGAGCAGCACAGGAGACAGTCACATCCTGCCCAGGGAGAGAGCCTGGGACATTCCTCTGTGCCTGCCTGGACCTGGCCCATGGAATGCATTGCCCAGGTAAATGCCAGAGCTGCTGGAGCAGCAGTGAGGAGCACAAGCTTGCTCTCTCCTGTCGCTGCATCCCTGGAAAGGCCAGCTTTGGATGGTGGGAGTGAACCCAGCTCCTCAGCCACAACACCCTCCTGAGCATCTGCTCCTAAATGGCAAACACGGGAGAGGTGCTTACCAAGGCTGCAGTCAGGAAGACTTTGCCCATTCCCTGCTGTGGGCTTTTCTGGCCCAGCTCTGCCTTTCCTGCCATGGATAAGAATTGATCTAGGCTTGCCACTGTCAGGTGGGTGGGTTCCCTGAGAAGTGACCCTTTTGGGGCAGGAGGTGGCCTAGGACCAAATCTGCAGCCTCCTCTGTGTGATATTGAGATGCTGCTGCAGAAAGAGCCCTGCCAGCACCTGCAGCAGAGGTTTGGAGAGAAAATTACTTTAGCTGGCTGTGGTCAGTGCTCAGCAGAGGCTGCAACAGCCTCTCCAAAAATTTCAGCCCTGTCCAAGACATCTCCAAATCCTGGGAGGGCTGAGCTGGGAGCAGAGTGTCACAAACTGTGGTCTCCTAAGCAAACCCTGGAGGTGGTGGTGAAGCTGTGCTGAACTTGGTGCCCCCTGACACGTGGATGCCCTCAGTGTGCTGAGTGAGCACGTGGGCAGCTGCCTTCAGCCTGCTGCAAAGTCTGGCTCTCTGCAGTGCAGGAATTGGAGCCAGCTGCAGCAGTGGCCCAGGCAAAAGACAATTTTTTTTTTTTCCTTTTAGGCCTGTAGACTAAACTGAAAATGATTTTGTGCTGCAGATGTTTTTGAATGCTTCTTTTCTGTAAATATACCTGCATCCAAGATCCAAACTGCAGCTTCTCTGTGCCAAGAGTAGTCCATGAACAGCATCTGCTGCCCTTCTGTACCAGGAGTGAATGTCCTAAAATAAACAAGCAAAAAAAAAGGGGAAAAGAAAAAGTTTGATCACAAGGACTGTCAGTTGATAAAGTAACAAATCCATTTGCTCACGTAACTTTTACAACCCCTTAGAAGTGTGGCCAAAAATTGAGCAATTCCCTTACTTCTCCCTGGTGCCAAGTGACTTTCAATCTGCACTATCTATATTAGCTCATATGAAACTCTTCTGCTACTACTTTGTTGATTTTAAAGCCCAACTATCTTGGTGTTTTAAATTTGACTTACTGTGGCATTTACTGGTGGTAAACACAGTGAATTACTGTGCCTGGTGGAAAACACCAGCCTGTGTGGCTTGCTTTGTTCTTTGTTTTTCTATATTTGGAAATTTTAAGTTTATTTCTTTGCCCAGTCAATGACACTGGTGACGGTCACCTTTATTTCAGCTGAAATGTGTCTTAAAACCTGCAGGAGTCTGGCAGCCTGAGTCACTTCTCCTCTTGAGTCCTCTGAGTGCCACCTGCCCCAGCCTGGTGTCCCTATCCCAGCCAGAGGTGATAGAAGTCAAGGCTTATCTGGTCAGAAGAAACCAGCCTTACATGGTCAGCAAGGATGGATTTGTAATCATGTACCCTGCCTCCTCAGCACTTCATGGAGTTAAAATGTCTGTGAAGGTTGGTGTGGCTCACTGCATCCCTACAGACTCCTCTGGCTGGCTTGGGCTCCTTTGTGTGGGGCTGGGCACATCTTTGCCCAGCAAAAGCATTTGTGTACCTTCTATAGACATCATGTAGGAACAAAAGAACAGGTGGGGTATGTGCAAAAGGATGTACCAGCACTTCCTATAAAAATGCTAATGCTGCCTCAGGCCTCTTGAGGGTGTTCAGTGATGTGCAATAAATTGCTTTTATATGGCTTTGTGAGCAGTTGTGAATTTAACACTGTTTTCAAGGAGCAAGAAGTGTCTCTATAATCACAGTCAAGGAGATGGAATAAAAACTATTTCAGCAAGCAAACATAAAAATATCTGGCCTTTACCTTTTGAGTCTTCTTGATAATGTTTGAAATCCAGTTAAACCTCTATACCCAGGAGAAAACTAGCACAAATAATGTCAGAGAGATTGATGCTAATGCTAAGCAAGGGACAGAGCCTCTGGCTTTTCAAATACATTCAGTTACCTTTCCTTCTGTAAAAATCAAAGGAATATTCTAAAAACGTTAGATTATTAGAGGTCAGCTCATCTCCCTGCTTGTGATTTGTGATACTCTGCTCTGGAATAATAAACATAAGTGATGAGCTGCTGTTTCTCCCAGATCTCATGGGCCTTCCCACATGAATCATTGGAAGCAAACTGAACTTCATTTCTAATTGGAATTCAAAGAGGCTGATGGGTAGAAAGCTGTTAATGGGTCAGAAAGAATAAGCTGAGGTCTAGAAAGGCACCTGAATTTAAGTGGAAAGTCTGAGTCTCCCTGAGGTGAAACAAAGAGGATGAGAGGGGAGGTGCTGCAGAATGTTTCTCTTCCAAGCCAGCCCCCACGATGGGACAGATGAAGTCAGGTCTCTGGGGTGCTATCAGGAGACACTCCTGCACACATCCCAAGCTTCAGATTTACATCTCTCCAAAACACGGATGGGCCAGGACTGACCCAGTGTTGCTGGAAGAAAAGAGCTTAAGGACCAAAATTCAAGTCCTGGAGAAACCAGAGGCTTTCTTGGAGTTCTACAAGATGTATTGAGGTGGTTTACAAATAAAGAACCGATGAAGCTTTCTTGTATGGAGATACATGTTGTGCAAGAATGTGAGCGTTTAACTGGTAATTTTATTTATTTCTGATTTGAAAGACAAAATTCCCTTTACAGAGTACAAAATGTGCTGGGATTTGAACTACTGCTGTCATTGGCAGGGGAGGTAGGGGAGCTCCTTTCTACACCCTGTGGTGAGACTTCCCCAGGATGCTCTGTAGAAGCAAATGAGCCTTTCAGACCAGCAGGCACCATCAGGCCATCTGTTCAGCACACTGTGCTTCAGACCATTACATCTCAGCTGGCTATCCTTGAGATGAGCTAAATCTTGGGCTCTACCCCAGTTTTTGCTGAGGGGAATCCAGTACTGCCATGACACACCATCAGCAGGGGGAAATGCCACCAAGGCCATATTCCAAAGGCTGTGCCTCTCCCCAGTTTGGGGACAGGTTATTTGTGTAACCATGTCTACTCTTTTCCTCTTTGCACTGCTCCAAAGTCAGCTTTCCTCCTAATGTGCAGTTTAATGCTCTTACTTTAAATTTGTCCCTCACTCTGGTTCCTTCTGATGTTGTTTAGAGCCTCTACTCTTTGTTCCTTTAATATTTTGTCCGTGTTGTTTTTTACCCAGATGAAGTACAGGCTTGAGCACTCTGTGTGCCATACTGTGCTGAGTCTCAGACACAGAAGCTTTCTGCCAAGACACTTAGGTACTGAACATGGTTCTGAGGCAGTCAAAGGGTGCAGCATCTCCCAACACAATGACTCCAATGTCCTCAAGCCCATGCTTAGCTTGTCTTTGGGAATTCTTACCTGAATTTTTTTCCCTGACACCATTGGCCAACCTTATCCTTGTTCTGTCAGTGAAACATTCCCAAAGAGATGGGCAGAAAACCAGAAAGGTCCCAGCACTGCCCACAGGCGTCACTGCTCCTCATCCTGGGTGACTCCTGCCTGCAGCAGCTGTGGACATGGCACAGCAGAGGCCCAGGGTGCCCTGGCACAGAGCAGGAGCCACAATGATCTGGCTGCAAACAAGGTGCAGCTTTTGCTTTGGGGTCACCAGCACCCAGGGGACAGACTGTGACTGATAAATTCCTGTCACACAGGCTGTTAGAGGGCAAGTTTTGGTTGTGTTGGCTGCAGAGCTGCCTGCTGCTGACAGTGTGCTGACACTGACAGGCAAGGCATCCCTCTGCTCCCCAGCCACATGGTCCTCCATGAATTCATTTTTAAATGGTCTCTTTTAGACCAGATTTTACCTTGCATCTAAATCTCTGCTGCATTGGCTTTCCTGCTCCTGGCAGCACATGGCACCTGAGGGCACAGGGCCAGGGCTGAGCAGTGGGTGTGCAGCCCTGGTGAGCTCTGTGTGTGTGTGTGTGTGTGTGTGCTTTCTCTCACACAGCTCAAGGCTTTATGCAAAATGAAACAAGTGTGGCAAAGCATCTGGCTGCAGCCCAGCCAGGGTGCCCCCTGTGCTGTGGTTCCCAGAAGCACAGGGTGGCATCCAGATCTGCATTGGCTTCTGGCTTAGTCCTCTCCATTTGCTGTCAGGGTGATGGAGCACCTCTTTAAGGGTTTGCCTGTGCTTTGGAAAATTCCCCCCAAACACAGCCGGCACATGTGCCCTCGATAGATCCTCTCTGCAAGGGCTCTGGGTGCACGTGGTGGGATTGAGGTGGTTGATCCCAGTTCCACACCAGGCTGCAGGCACCCTGGGAGAAGAATGGGATCCTGGTGTGGTATTCAACCCTGCAGCCACACAAAGTGGGTACCCAGGAGCAGGAAACTTGTTCTTCTCACTCATGTCCTTGGGTGGGCCAGTGCTGAAGGAGCTCAGCACTGAGGGTGCAGAACTTGCATCCCTGCACTGTGCCTGCCTGGGAGCCAGGAGGACAAGAGCAGTTTCCAGGAGCTCCCATGAAGACATGGCTCAGGTTCAGGCAGCAGGATCTGTGCCTCCAAGGACCCCAGGCAGGCTGTGCAAAGCACTGCTGGGAGCCAGCAGGATGCCCAGCCCCACAGTCTGGCCAGTGTTTACTGACCTATTTACTGCTTCTCCCTCCGTGTGTGCAGTAATCCTCTGCCGTGTCAGGGCGTGCTTTCCCTCAGTTTTCCAGAAGCAGCAAGCACATATAAATGGCTGAATAGTACTGCCCTACAAGCACTGCTCCTGCTCCTTTAGTAGCTGCTCTGGAGAGTAAACAGTGAGTGCTTCCTCCAGGTTGTTTTGGTGCTCTAATCACACGTGAAGCGTCATTCCCTGTGCACACTTTGCATACCTCTCCTAGATGAAATCTCCCGTATTGTCATGGAGTCAGTTGCACCATGTTTGAAATGTCATCGTGCTAACTGGGCACGCAGTCCAGACTGGATGGCTTGGAGTTTATGTAGGTCAGTCCCTTAGGCTATTTTTAAATATTGGGGTGAGGATTACATTACACTGGTGCACTACCATCCATAAATCTCTCCGGGTGCCAGCCCTGGATTTCAAGCTGAGTGCCTGGCTCTCCAGACACAACAAGCAGCCAAGAATGGGTGGGGACCTGGTCAGAGAAGGTGGGATTTTGACACTTTCCCCAAGATGATGGAATTTTCCTCTTAGCTCTGTATGGTGACACTCACTCCTGGGCATGTAAATATCTCTGTGTTTCTCCAAGGGTGTTAATTGTGTAAGTGTTCACAGTAGTGGTGGGGTTCAGCTGTGTGCTGTTGCTGTCCAGAGAATTTAGTGGGAATAGAAAGCGCTCAAGACATGGCATGAGTGGGCCCCAAGTGCTAGAATTTTAATTTATTCATCTCTTTTCAATGTCCCAGAACCTTACGGAATTTGCAATCAGTAAAACCTCAGCAAGGCTGCATGACTTAGCTGTTACATGCAGCTGTTACTGCCTGTGGAGTTACAGAATGTGGGTAACAGAGGAACAGGCCTTGAAAGCCAGAGTGAGCTGCTTTCTTTACTACAGAAGAAACCCTGGGATCCATGAAAAACATCCAGGTCACCAGGGAAGTGGTAGGAGATCATTGGGGGTTTGTGAACTGCTGGACCTGTCAGAAGTGAAAATCACTGTTTGCTATCTTAAAAGGCATTATTTACCTGTTACCATAAAAAGTAATACTGTGAGACAGAATAAGTGATTGAGACACACTGTGATGTAGAGGTACTTCCTGTTTATGTAATAGTATATAAAGAATTTTCACTGTGCAATAATGATCTTTGCATAGCACCATCTTGTGAAGTCCGTGTCCCCCTGCTCAATCACCACAACAGTCTGCTACATTGTGCTGGTTTCAGTCCTTTTCTTCTGCTGCCTCTCTACCAAAAGATGCTCACTGATTTTAATTATTTATCTGCATGAGGTCCTTACGGCCAACTTGTTCTCAACTTCACATCTCCTACCCCAGTCACCTCTTATGGATCCTGCAGATTCTGCTCGCATTTAAACATTTCTAGAAGGTTAAAAGAAGAGAGGGAAAAGCCAAGACACAGAGCAATGGTACTCACAGCTTAGCATTGCTGTTGCAGCTGGCCTGAGCTGGAGGCAATGGGCTCTGAAGCACCCTGGAGTTGCTCTGATGGACTGTGCTCAGATTTGAGTGCCTTCATTGCACCTTGCTTGGTCCCAGCCTCTCCTCTTCCCCATCCCTCTCCTGCTCTGCTGGAGGATGGAGTCTTCCCTCCCTGCTGGGCTCTGGAGGAGTCTGTCCCGGTGGCTGCCCAAAGCACTGTGTCCTGCTGGTGCCTTGCCTGTGGCTGCTGTGAGGCTTCCTGTCCCTGTGAGCACACTGTCAACCTCCTCCAAGTCCTCTGCCTTCCCATTGACGTGACTTTTGCTCACATGCTCCGTGAAATTCTTATTGGGCCACAGCCAGATGCTCTGGGTGGTGTTCCTGGTGCTGTGCTTGCAGGAGCACAACCCTACATCCCACAAACTCAGGCACGTGGTGGCTGGTGACCCCCCAGATGGCAGCTCTGGGGCAGGGAGGGATTTGAGGGGTCAGGGTTGTGTTCTGTGGCTGTTGATGGCCCTGCTCGTCTCCATTGAGACCCAGGACTCTCCAGGGCTTTGGAGCCCAGAGCTCAGCAGAGGGAGGATTTTGTTTTCTCTTTTGACGTGCTGTAAAGTGCCACATGCACTTGTGTGACTGTGAGGCAGAGCCCTGGCAGCTCTCCCTTTTGCAGGCTTTTCTGCCCACACATGTGGAGATGCACAAAGCCGTGGCAAAAATTCCAAACAAACAAAAAAGAGGAGGCTGCATTTTGTTTTTTTGGCAAGTAAAAATCTGTTCTAGTGAGGTGTGTGTGTGGGGGGGGCTGATGATTTTTAGTTTTCAGATTTTTAAATTATAGCATTATTGTCATTTGCAGGCCTTTAAAGACTCTGTGTAACACCCCAAGAGAGGGACCAGTGCAAGCGACCAGAGAGCTGAGAGACCTGCTATTATTTGTAGTTAATGTTGAAATTGAGAAAGACAATTGGATGTGGATGATTTCACTCCACATAACAGGGCAATTGAAAGGATAACCTCCAGGACAGCAAAGCTTTTTTCACACAGAGCAGGGTTTCAAGAGAAGCAAACCCTCATGCATCAGTTGTGAAAAAAAAGGCCTGACCTACAGCAATTGGAGGGGCATATGGGATGGCAGAGGGAATTAGAAGACAGACAGAGATGGAAAACTTACTTTTTATTCCAGAGACCAGGGAAAGGACCTGCAGGGTGAAAGAAGAGAAGCAAGAGCCAGCACCCCATGTGCATGGAGGTGGCAGCTTCATGGCAGTCATGCCCAGTGTGCTGGAAGGATCAGCTTACTCCTAACCTAAATTCAGTGCAGGATTATTAATGAGGTGACAAGTGCAGAGTCCAGAATGACGACAGATCTATGGAGTCTTTGGTACAAGGCATGGGTCCTGCTCTCTCTTCTAAACTCTTAGGGCTTTCTCCAGGGGAGATGATGGAAAACAGGCTTGGGAAGTTTACCTAAGAGACTCCTAAGGTGCCAAACAGCTTAGCAGGGACAATGGTTAAATTTAACTTTAAGCACAAACACAATGGATGGATGAAGCTTCTCACCTCATGTGGAGGTGCAGTGGAGGGCAGCTGCACCAGCCCCACATGGCTGGGGTGATGCCAAAGCCTCGCCATGCTGCTGCTCCGAGGATGGGCATGGGAGGTGTGAAGTGTGGAGCTGGCCCCTGTGACAGGCATTTAGTCCTTGGCAGGAATAGCCCTGCCAAGCAGGCACTGCCCACTGGGAGCAGCAGCCCCCTGCCCGAATGCCCTCGGGAGCAGTGGGGCACTGAGGCACCGGGAGAGGAAAGCTGGGATCACTTTGCACCTTCTCATGAAGGCACTGCTCTCCCCAGTTTTTCAATAGCAGGGTGAGAAACAACAGTTCTACATAGCCTGAGCCTGTGTAAAGCACAGCAGAGCACTGCCTGGCTGTAGGAAAACCCCTAGAAATTGATGACCGAGGAGAGGTCTGGATTTAGCAACCTCAGATGACCTCTTGTTACAAATTCCTTGGCTATTTATAAATGCCCCCATAAGACTAGAGCTCAAGAACACACTAACATTTAGAACTACAGAGCCAATTCACCCTCTCTGATATCTTCCTCATGGTAGGGAATTCAGAGAGGGTATCTGCTGCATGAGGATGGTCAAGATTGGCTCCGAAAATAATTTGTTGCAACAATATGCTGAAGAACACATGAACCACTGGAAGCCCTTGTTGGGCTGGTAACCGTGGCAGAGCCAGGCTGCTGAAGCAAATGAAAGTGGCCTTTTCCAGGAGCTGTACTCCATGGGGGAGAGCTGCACCATCAAAGGTCAATATAATCCAGTGTAGTAACCTAGTGTGATGGTTGTCTGTCCTGAGAGCTCTTGCACACCCAGGATCACAAAACACAGCTCTGTGTCTTGCCCTCCTCTTCACTTACTATTGGTGTAACAGAGAAAAATACCAGCTCTGGTGTGTGCCAACCTTATTGCTTTGTAACACCACTCTCAGTGTGTTTGCTCTGAATAAAAGAGTGGCACGGTGGTAAATTAAAAAAAAATAGTATCTGCCACCTAGTGGTAAATGGATTTGTTTTATGGGAGATGATTATTTTATGGCTTGCTGTGTTAATGGTGGCTTTCCAAAGGTATTTGCTCCTTGAAAACCCTCAGTATTTGTTTGGTATAGATTTTGGGCTAAGTTCCAAATTGTTAACAGCGTGTAGGTATTAACAAAGCTAAGTGACTATTTCAGTGATTTGCTTCTGCTGTGGGAAAGGTCTCAGAGATGCTCCTACCAGCCTACACTAGCAATTCATAGGATATAATATGAATTCAGAATTTTCCTCAGAAAGTCATATCTGTCAATAAGTGCTCAAGAGTGTAATTTGGGTTTAGAAGCGTAAGGAGCCTAATTTAGCAACAGAGTGTGAAGAGCATGTGTTAAAGGATGAGCAATAAAGATAAGAGCAGTCATAGCCAGCCCTGTGGTTGCTGTGGGACTCTATATTCTGCAAGTCACGGGTAGAGGGGAGGTGTTGAAATATGTTTCCCCTCTGCATGCTCAGACAGCTTCTGCAGAAATCATTACAAAGTGCAAAAACTGTATCACAGAGGGGTTTTGGCTTTATTACTTGGTGCGTTGCTTTGTAGGAAGATGGTCTTTCCCAGTCCACCCCCAGTCCCCATCCCTGCTGCCTGCTCTTACAGGAGGCTCCCTTGTAGCCTCCCAGGTGAGGTGTGGCTTAGGTCTAAACATCCTTGGCCAACACCAGCAGAATCAGACTACCTGTGCATGGGCACCCTTTCAACAGATTAGGAACGCTGGTAAGAAAGATGGAGAGACACTTTATACCAAGCCTGTAGTGACTGGAAAAGCAGTTTTAAACTGAAAAAGGTGAGATTTAAATGTGATATAAGGAATGTTTTTTTATTATGAGGGTGATGAGACACTGTAACAGATTGCCCACTGATCAGGTTGGATGGGTCTTTGAGCAGTCTGGTCTTGTGGAAGATGTTCCTGGTCATGGCACAGACATTAGACAAGGTAACCTTCAAAAAGTCCCTTAATACCAAAACTTTTCCATGGTTGTAGGGTTCTGTACTGACCCAGCTACACACTAAGCGCATAAAGTTTAACATTTATTAACAGGTGTTATTTTAAGTGGTAGCTGGATGCTGAAAATATCCCAGAAGCACCAAAGTTAAATTACCAAGCTTATAGCCAAGCTAAACTGATCCTCAAGTGATCTGCTTTGTGACATGTTTGACTGAAGGAGCTCCCAGCCAGAGGACAGGAGCAGTGGCGATGGATCTGAGGGTCTCTCCCAGCTCTGGTGCTCCCAGCCATGGACTCACCACTCTGTAATCTATCCCCTGTGATTCATCACCTACATCAGATGAAAGTAAACTGTGAGAGTGAGGCTGTCTGTTTGCAGGCTGTACATAAGGGACTGGCTTTGTTTTCTTTAGACATGAGTGTTTCCAGGGTAATACTCCCTGCTGCAGCAGTGAGTGGGTGCTTTTGGCACTGGGGACCCATTGGCTGCACTGGGACACATTGACCCAGTTGGTGTGAGGGTCCTTTGGGGGCCAAGGTCCCCATGTGTGACAGCAACCAGCTGCATTTCTCAGCCAGGCTAATGGCAGGGACAACACTCCACTCTGAAGAGTTTCAAGTGTGCAGCACACCTGCACAGCACCAGCCCCACAAGCTGCTCACCGTCTCCCCTGGCAGATTAGGGAAGATCAGATTCTGTGCCAGCACAACCTAAAACATTGAGTTCCCTGTTAGGAAAGTCTGCTGCAGGGGAGTGCATCACATGAAGAGGTGTCAACCTTCCTCCCTCCAGCCCCAGGGGCTCAAGAAGCCTGAACCAGGTGGTGCTCACTGGGGAGATGCTGGCCCAGGGGGCTGGTAAATGCAGGCACCTGGTACGTTCTGTTACACACCTCTCTGCAGTGGGAGGTAATGCTACCTCCCACAGGAATGCAAACCCAAGTACTGAGGCCAGGGCAGCAAAGCTAAAATTGCCTTCAAGCAATTATACTGACAATTCTCCCCCTCTCCCAACATGAAAAATGTTTTCTTATTATTTTGGAGCCATTGATTCAGCAGGAAATGCTGTCATCCCCTCCTCAGCTGGGAAGTGTTCTACCCTAATTCCAGTTCTTCTAAGTAAAAGCTCGCTGTCCTTCATCCACAGCTTTTCCCAGCCAGGCAGTCTCTGCAAGAACCATACCAAGGGAACAAAGAGTACAGCTTGACTTTTTTGGGAGAAGGCTCCTCTTCTTATGGTGCTTATCATCAAGATTTTGTTCCTAGAAATACCCTAGAGCTCAAATGGAAGAAGCTGGATTGAGAGAAGTGTCCTTACAGATCTGTGACGGATCATAAGTGGTGCTTCTCAGCCTTTAAAATCCATGAGATTGTATGCCCTGGATCCACCACCTCTAGCCCTGCCTTCACTACCCAGCAAGTGACCACAGTCATGTATGCCCCAAAACATCTTTGTGTTCTCCTGATGGCACTCCCCTTTTTTCCACCAAACCCTTCAAAATGAGGCTTACACAATTTGCTCAGAATGCTGTTTACTTTAGTGGAAGACATGAGAGAAGCTGCTGACACACAGTTGTTGAGACAGGGAGAAGTGAGGCAGAGGACTGACTTGGTGGTTCGGCTCCCTGTTGCAGCTCAGCAGTCGCAGAGGAAAGAGCAGCACTTGGGTGGGCAGCACTTTGGTGGAATTTCAGTGAGGCTGCTGGATTCCACTGAGTAGGTCACCTCGTCGTCGGCCACTCCGGGCGGCAGGTTGAATTCCTTCACAAATTTTCTGTAGTTAGATGCCTTTCCCATGCAGGTGTGGTGCTCCTCTTTGTGCTCTGCTGCCACAGTCACCCTCCCGTCTTTCACCGATACACAGATGTCCCTGGGCTCAAAACCCTTCATGTCGATACAAGCCAAATTACTTGGACAGCAGCATGAGTTCAACAGCATGCAAAGTCTTTTCTTTCTGGAATTAAAACAAGAGAATGATCTTTACCTTCCCGTATCCCTTTCAATCTATTTCTCCAAAATGGCTATTTCACTCCCATACCATTTACCTGTTTCAACCCTTGCTCCTGATAGCAATATCAAACCTCCCTTCATCCTACCCCTAAAGGCTGCCAATATCTGTAGAAAGCAGACAGCTCTCTCTTACCTTTCCGCTCGTCTTTCCGTGTCCATCTTTGCAGTGAGGCACTTTCTCACCATGGGCCGGCAGCAGGGTGGTGTCAGGCAGCAGCAGGGAAGGGCCAGCCTCAGCGGGCGGCATGCACACAGCCTCTCCCGGAGCAGCTGCAGGCGCACGTCCAGCAGCCTCATCTGTCTGTTTATCTGCCTCAGGCGCATCATGTCTTCCTGAAATTGGCAGTGCGCCATTGCTGTGCTGCAGGTGTGTCAGGGCAAGAGATGACTTGTGTGCCCAGCGAGCTTCTTGGGATGGTATGTGAGGAACAGAGCTGCGGGTGTTCTGCATATCCAGCAGCCCCCTATGACATCACGGGTCCAGGACACGTTCTGTAACCATGGGAGCTACAGCTGGTTCCATGCACAGGTGCAGCCCCTGCTGCAGCTCCCAGGGGAGCCCATGGCAGCAGAACATGCTGGGGGCTGGACATGGCAGTGATACCTGTGCAGTGGCTGGGCAGCAGAGCCATGGGCCTTGGGGAGCATGACTTGCATTCAGTTTCATACTCAGTGTTCCTTCAGCATGCCTGCCCACAATTTCCAACAATGATACAGCTTCCATCCCATCACCTCTAACAAGACATGAAACATGGCTGGCCTCAGACTGGCCTGCCACACAAAAGCTAATCCCAGCCTCAGCAGCACCAACACCCTTGTCTCTCTGGCATCTGCCCAGTGGCAAGCCAGATGATGTGTTATTTTACCAAGGTGAAATAGGAATTCGGCTTATCAATAAATCAAAAGAGCCAGCTTATTTTAAACTGAATGGTAGTTTCACCCATAAAAAAATGCTTTGTGCTTTATTACTCATAAAAGGCATCACTTTTTTGGTCTGAAGACCAATCTTTTATTTAAAAGCTCAATTCAAAGGCTGAGAACATGTGAAGGGTCCCTCCTGTATGGAGCCTGTACCCCTCTGATGGCACTACTTTGTCTTTAAAACTCTGATGCTCTCTGTTCTCTTCAGCTCTACATGAAAGAGTCCTTCACGGGGTCTCTCTTGCCTGGTGAGACTGAATCCTTTATTTCCCAGAAGGGATTTTGTTTGCCAAGCCCAATCTGAAGAGATGAGGTCTGGAGCAGATCACCTGAACTGAGCATGGAGCTCAATCTTCCTTCTGATACACAAATAGGGACTGCAGGAGCTAGTACAAAGCAAAGATGCTGCACACAAGGGTGTGTATCAAAGCAAAATTTCTGCAGGGAAAGCAACAGCTTGGAAATAATTTGAAGTGAAACCTTCCTGGCACATGAAACTGGGGGGTTGAGGATTTGCTATGTGCCCCACAGGAGAGTGAGGAGGGCCTACAGGCAGGGGTGCCTGTAGGTTGCTGCCTCCTTTGGGATGCATCTTTATGCCAAGGGCTACGAACTTTTCCCCACAGGCATGCTTATCCAGGGAGATTGTCCCCAGACCAGAAGACTACCAGCATTGCCTGCAAGCAAAACACTGAGCAGAGGGACCTGCATGCACAATAACCTTGGAGGGCATCCCCACATACCCCACATAGGATAAGCAGGCATGTGTGGACACAAATCAACCAAGCAGGCACTTGCCAAGCTCTGCTCTCCTCCTCTGCCGCCTTTCTCACCCAGGCAGAAGCACAGTATCTAGCAGTGCTCTTGGCATGCATTGCCATGCCTTGGGAACAGTGTGTGCTTTGCCTTGTCTTACTGTGTCCCAAAACCTCCCAGGAAATCCTGCAGTAGGATGAAACAAGTGCCCACTGTGGAATTAATTAATCCAGGGGTGGCAACACCGGTTTACAGAGACTTCCCGAAACACCCCTGTGTGGAGCTGCTCATCCCCAAGGGCTCTCTCACACCAACCACATACCTGCACTTACATTTGCAATCAGTGTTTAAAAAACATAAAAGCCTGTCTGCAGGCAGGATGTTTTTGTAATGCTCTGAAAAATGGGCTGTAGTTTTTAAAACAATGGAAATACAGAGCTTCGAAAGTAATTTGTAGCCTTGTTTCCCATTACTGCAGCAGCTAAGCAATAATTGCATGTTAGTAAAGAGCTTTTTTCATGCTTCTATTGCTGTTTTTCGTTACCCCCACACATTTTAAACTTTTGGTCTTCTGCTGCAAATCGTTCACTTTGCACTTACAAGAGACGGAGAGGTAGCAAGGCTAGACAACTCAATAATTTTTTTTATCTTATATGTTACGAAATTTCTATAAAGATCTGCATGGTGATCATCCTCAGTGTGACTCCCTAGGGGCTGAGCAGAAGTGGGCACCTGCTGTGGCTGACAAGTGACTTTCTTGATTGTATGTACTTGGAAAGAGCTTTGGAAGTTGGTTGCTGCCTTTTTCTACCACTTAGCACTGTTTGCAGATGACAGCAGCTGAATATTACAAATTTAATTTCAGCATTCTCAGCCACACGTGATTTCCAGTAGTGCCTCCACAGACTGCTCTGTGGAGGTCATTTTTAGGAAAGGTGACCTCAAAAGCATTCAGAGAAGGACTGATCTGTCTCTCTTGGCAAATGAGGATGGGTTGCCTGGTATCCCTTTCCAGGCTTTCACACCCTTTAGGTGCTGGCATTACACAGAAATCCATGCTCTTAATAATTCTAAGGAGTCAGTTCCCACCTCAGGCAGATACACGAAAACCAAGAAATGTTAACAATAAAAATTCCCAAATTACAGCGATTTCTGAAAATACGCAACTCTGTAACAAAGGGTTGGGCTCCTGACTCATGAGAAGCTGTTTGATTTACAGAAGCAGCTCACTCCTGAGGCAGGCTGATCTGCCATGTGTTAAACAAGCATTTCTCGACAGACTGCTTCCCACAGCCAGAGCTGTGTCCTCCACTTCCTCCCCAACTCCCCTGCATCAACGTGCTGTCCTGGGCTGGACCAGCCTCAGATGGTAGTGGGATGGATGGCTGAGCCAGGCATGAGAACCAGGCTGGGAAACATCACCCACTATGAGTAATGCTGCTGGTGCCTCTGGGATGTATCAGGAAGGGTTTTGTACTGCAGGAAGGTGAGCTACTCTGTAATTATTTCCTGTGAGCTGTGGGAGAGCTTGCCTGCCCTTCTGGGCACGGATGGGTAATTATGGGCCCACATTGGAGGAATAACCAACCTCGTGCATGTGACTTGGCCAATGTCACCACTGTGGAGCAGGTGATTCTCAGGCACAGGGAAGTGGCACTCACACTTCTGTAGGTCTGCCTAGCTGGCCCCACTTGAAAGGAGCACCAAACACTTCTTAGAAGGTAGATGGATGGATAAGAATTTTTTTGAGTACAGACTAACTCCACCTTGAAGGTGTGCTGTCTGTCATTTCAAGAACCAACTCAGCTCCATTTCTCTAGGGGAAGGAGGGACTTCTGCCACACAGTGTTACTGCAGCTGCTGGTGGGGTAGTACTGGATACCCTCTGCTAGAGAGGATCTTTTAATGTTTCACCTCACTGCAAGTCAGCTGGTGCTGTAAATGCAATGTGAAGTTGCTGGTGGTCTGCTGATATGTGGATGCTGCATGTTACTGGGACGTGGAGTATCAGCAGGGTAACACCACTGTGGTATGATGAAGGCTTCAGCTTAAGCAGGTCCCTGCCCAGTGAAGCCAAGGTTAATTTTGACTTCTGCTAAGACCAGACCCCATGTTTGGGGCTGTCAAGCCTAACTAATAAGCTTAACTTTCCAGTGCTGTTTTGAAATTATCTTTATTTATCAATGGAATAGGAAATCCTCCTGTTTCACATCTGCTGCATTCCCAGGGAGTCTGCACAGTCTGCTCTGACCTGGCATGAGGAGAAGGAGGAGGAAGGAGTGCAAGTGCTACAGCGTCCATGTCTGATCCAGCCCTTGTCAGTCTCACAGGTTGTCTTGAACCCACTCCCACAGTGACCTCAAAGACATCATCTCAACACAGACAAGTCAAACACAGTACAGGTTCTTTGGCTCCTTAAGCATCCTTGGCTGTCAAGGTCTTCCTGATATCCATGAGGCTGAGAACTTCCTGAAATGTAAAAGCAGAATGGAGAGATGGAAACTGGAAGATGTCCTTCATTGCTTACAGTCAGGTGTAACTGTCTCCCCTTGTTCACAGTGCAGAGTGAGGGACCTCTCCCCTCGGAGTCCACTGAGTCCATTGAATTGCCAGGGTAGTCCACAGAGATGGACTTGAAGATATTCCATATGATCTGAAACTCAAAACAAAAGCCCCCAACACCCCCCCCTCCCAAAAAAAAACCCAAAAAACCACCACCTCCTGAAGCCCCACTAAACAAAAACCCCAGCCCTAAACCTCCAAAACCCCAAAATTTAACTCCCAGGGCAGGAAGCACTGCTGTCTTCTTTGCCCTTTCAAACACAATGCTTGAATTAACCATTCCTTCAAGGTTTCTCTTGGTCTCTTTTAGCAAGAACACATCAAGTTCAGCAAGTAGAGATCAATTCAGAGTGTGGTCAGCATATTTTCAGACCTATCAGGTTTTGACAGTGTCTGAAGCACTGATTTACAGATATCAGCCAGAATCTCTTAACACCCCAGTCACCTTCTTAAGTGGGGTATAAGGACATCACTTGAAGCTGAGTCTGGACCAACCCTCAGACAGAAAGCCAGGTGTTGTTTAACTGAGAGTGCAATTGCACAAAGAGCACTGTAGCCACACACTGCACTCAGGTAACCCTTTGCTCAAATGGATAATAATGATCATTTTCTCCTCTTCTAATTTAACATATGGGATGGAAGTAATTAGCCATGTAACTGTGCACCTATGTGTCCAGCCAAGTATTGCTGAAAGGCTTGGATCAGTCCCAGGCTGTCAGGCTCCAGCTCAGCCTCCTGCTTCTTGGAGTGGCATTGACTTCCCATATAAACCTGTGGAATTAACTCCTGGAGATGGTATTTCTGGATTGCCAACACACTGTTTATGTAAATGAGACATCCTTTGATATTCTCTTGGTTTTACTCACATATTCAACACTCTTTAACCTTCATATGAAACAATATTCATGTTATATCAATTACTGTTTTTTATATCTTTCCTCAAGATATTCTTTCTCCACTTGAAACTCATAATGGAGCAACTGAATTCCTTCAATTCAAATTTAAATGATTCATCAAATATTTTGCACTGATTCCTCAAGCTGCTGCTCAGACACACTGATGCTTAGTCAACTTCTAAAGAGTTGTCTTTTCCTTGTTTTCCTAGTGCTGTCCTAACATGTCTTCCTATCAAATAACATTCCTTCATTATCCTGATCTCTCTCTCACTCCTGCTCTCCCACTGGCACATAGTGGTGGGGATCTGAGACAGGACCATAATTTCTTACACCTAAGTGAATAAATGTCCTTCTTCCCAACAAGGTCTGCTCTAAACAGGCCAGGTGGAAGAAAAGGAATGGTACCCTTCCCTTTCACAGCAAACTAGTTAATCAATTCCTGACCTGCCTATTCACTCTAGCTGTGCATGTTTGAATGCAATTAGAGCAGTGACACGTCGTTCCCCAGCATACTTCAGGGCACCATGTACCCAGCATCATTGCTAAAGATGCTTTATCCCATGTGAACACAGGATCTTGACCAAAACATCCTGCAGCATCATGCCATGGAGGGCAAAACCTGCCACTGGAATGTCAGTGGTGCTAATTCACATGAGGGCCTGGCCTGGCTGGGCCACCCCTGCCATTGCTCCTGCGCTGGTGGGGCAGTGCAGACTGCCTGGGCTTGCAGCAGCTGAAAATGTGCCATCCTGCACATTTGGAGGGGTGATGCTATGGGAGAGATGCTCACTCCCTCCATCAAGCCAGTCCCTCTTCCCAAAGGTAATAATTGAAAGCTGCTGCAATGCTTAAAGAGAGCAGCCTGCTGATAAATAGAATTTTTTTCTCTCTGTCACAAGCAGAGTAATTTCTAGGACTCCATACCACCTTTCTGTAGGAAAACCAGGAGGACTGCAGCAGTTTTCAGACCCTAAAGCTGCTCTGAAAATCCCCTTGCTTCAGCTTTTGTTTTCAGCCAATATTACTGTATTCCTACTGTTCCCATTTAGTACAAACAGCTCAGCTAACTGAGCACCCAAAAGAGATGTAGAGTAGCTGAAAATGGTCATTATTTGTGCTTTCCAGTTCTCAGGTGCATGAACAAGATAGGTGGTATTAGTCAGCCGTGGACAATGCCCCGGGTACAAACCTATTTAAGAACAAATGACAAGAGCCACTGGTGCCTATGTAGTTCAGTGTGTAATGTATCTACTTGGTCTTGTTCTTCCATTGTAGGTATCTTGCCCACCCAAGTGCAAACAAAATGTTATTTGCTACAAAAATGTGAATTCTATGTTGCTAGTCAATAGTCTGATACCTGCTTCTCTCTGGGAGAGTCCTCTACAAATGAAACTCAGTTTTGCTGCAGGAGTAGAAATAAATGTGCTAGTGCAATATGAGAGAGCTCTCTTTTAACAAGAACTCTCTCATTTCTTCAACATCCATCTTCTCTTCCACAGAAAGCAGTTTGCATGTGCCTTTTGTTTTCTCTTCTAAATGATGAAGGTAAGGCCTACCCACTTGTCAGAGATGTGTCCAGGTTACTTGAGCAGTAAGAAATCTCTACATTTTCATCAGTGTGCTTCAGAAAGAACTTCCCCAAAAGATGGTATTGGCAATTGGTGCTGCTGCCCTGGAAGGTGACCCTGAGCATCCAATAGGATGTGAATGAGAATTCCCTTTGTGGCGGGTGTGCTGGACATTTTGCAGCATCACTGAGTGCAGGAGGAGACTTGACCATCAGCAGAGATCACTGGGCTCCTTGAGACTAACACAAGAATGGTTAGAGCTGTGTGAGATGTCACATTTTCTTGGGAGAGCTGATTATTTCACACCTCCTTTCATTCCAAATTTGGAACACAATAGAAATATCAAAACTAAGCTTATTGAAGTCCTTTGTTTACATCCTGGTGTTTGGAAGTTTTATGGGATTCATAGAAAATCAAAAAGAATTAAAAGTACTTGATAATGCTGTCAAAGTTTCAGTGAAATCAATGATTATGTGAAATATTTCCATTCCTGTCTGTTCTGCTAGGAAGAAAGAAGAAATTATCAGTTTTAATAAGAAATGAGTAACCAATTAAATGTATACTACTCATCAACATCAGCTGTACACTCCAGGCTACTAGCAGCGTCTTCTTTTGGCAGCCAGGTCCCACCACCAGCCTCCCATCATTTCTGTGACAGCTTTTCTCCACACAGATGGAGCAAGGCATGGGCTCTTGTGATAACAAGAAAACCCTGATCCTAATTCTGCTTTCCTTTTCATTCTTCCCTGTTTAAAGGAGGATAAGTAGTTCTCGTTTGCACTGAGGATCTCCTTGGCAAGGTGCAGCAACAGCAGTGGCCTAGAAGAATGAGTTGTGAGCTTACAGGACCTACCTCATGGCACTAAGCATGGTGAAACAGGAGGTGTGCCAGCCTTACTTTCTTCAGTAAGTCTATCCTAGGGTCTCAGAGGTTTTATCTCCAGTATCCTCAGAGCAGAGGTAAATAAGGCTGGTGGCTAAAATCAAAGGCCTTCTCTTATCTTTTTTCTGCAGTGGTTTAGGGCCATTCACAGGAATATGAACACCTACCTAGAAATACATCCTGATATGCCACTCTACAAGAGATGTTTAACCACTTAAGTATTGTGAAATAAGAAGTTCCTCAATTTAGGAATTTTTTTTTTATTCTATTTTTTTTCCTCTTTTCAATTGCTGCTTTCCAATTTGGGGAACACCAGGAAATTACCCAAGATTTGTTGAATCAATTTTCAGCCTCTGTAAGTAATTATAAAATTAAATAATTTAAGAAGAAAGACTGGAAAAATTCTTATTTGAGAGGAAAAATGAATTAGCCTTGGAGCTTGATGTCCTCACCCAAGAAACTTGTGAAGTATCTCTTACAACATGGGAACACAAATTTGATTGTACTATAAAACAGACTGAAAAAATGCACAAATCACACAGACAGGCAGTTCCAGTCAGCAGTGATTACAAAAACTCCAGCTCACAGCATGAGCCCTCTCTAACCACATCCAGGGGGTTCTATTTTTGAAAGGGATCAAAGACCTGACAAAAACATTCTCACCATCTCCATTTTAGAAGAATTCTGAATCACTCCATATGCCACGGTGTAAAATTTCAATTCTTTTCCTCCTCCTCTGGCAATACTCTTAGGGTGCGAGACAGGGTCAGACAGTAACTACTTGCATGACTGAGGAGTTTAAAGTTAAGTCTGTGCTTTGATGAGCCGTAACAATCACACCGTATTCAGAAGCACTGATCTCTGAGATGGCCCAGATGCTTTGCACATCCCAGGCTCAGGTCTATGAGGGCTGCTTTGGAAGAGGCAATTACCTGTGCACAAGGATGTTGAGGTGATGAGCAAGGCTTAGGTTTGCTCTGGAATCCTGCCTCTAACAGTCCCACCTGTGCTGGATACTTTGGGGGAGACCCCTTCTCATTTCCAGCTGGAGATACGGTTCTGCCATATATCCTGATGGGAGGGGTCCAGTGGACACCAGTGGGCTGCACGGGGCTGTGCCTGCTGGCTTGGTGTTACTGTGTCACCTTTTCCTTTGTGTCACACCTGCCCTTGAACTTGCCTTTCCTGTTTCTCCTCACTACTCAGCTGCCCTGCATCTGAGCAAGACCTGCCCAGGTCCTGTCTGCTCCACACCAGTCTTAGGCCCATGTGGTGAGCACAGAGACCAAGGGATGTAGTGACACATTGACTCGTGTGGATGAGGACATGATTCACGGCAGAAGCTCATCCTTGCTTCGGGGCAACTGTGCCTACCAAAGGGGAAGGATGGACAGCTGCAAGAGGTGCCTGCTTCACTCACCCAGCACCAAGTGGAACCTGTGTCTCCCAGCACCCCATCTAGGGTGGCTCTGCCTTCAGAGCAGGGAAAGTACATAGTTGCAGTCAGCAGACACCTTGATGGGCTTTGCCCTCTTCAAACCTCTTCAAACCCACAGAAAACACATCCACTCCCCTCTAAATTTTCTCTGCAGCCAACAAAGGAGAGAGGTGCTGCTAAGACATGGCTATTCCTATCAGCAGCTATCCAGCTGAGTCCGTTGGGTCCTCATTTCTCCTCACTTGCCATAAGGAAGGTGCAGGGAACTTGCTCAGGTGTGGACATCACTGCTCTAAGAGCCTGTGATGTGGGTGCTGCTTTCTGAGTCACCAAGTGCAGAATCTGAGTCTTTGCATGTGACCTCATTCCAGTAACACCACTGGAAATGCTTTCTGTGCATGCACACAATCCTTTCTGAAATGCAGAAAAACCTTCTTTGAACCAAGAAAGCTCCAGATGTTGCTATAGCTCTTGCATTATTTTCTTGCTCCAGAAATGAAAGGCTTTTCTTTAAATTAACAGCTGAGTTCCTGCCTTTACAGATTGTTTTGGAGCCCTCCCTCCCACAGCATCTCACAGGGATGCAACTCACCAAAGGCTGCTAGACCATCAAGTACGGAGCTAGTCTAAACCTGTCAGGAATATCCAGTGCTGATTCCATATATTAATTAT
Organism: Eopsaltria australis; assembly: GCA_034509425.1. NCBI lineage: Eukaryota > Metazoa > Chordata > Aves > Passeriformes > Petroicidae > Eopsaltria > Eopsaltria australis. Next base: position 172,936 of record JAVTVJ010000002.1, on the reverse strand, counting down.
ATGTTGTGTAAAAAAGGATTTCCTAAGAGGTTTGGGTTTTTCTAAGTTAAATTGAAGATCTGGATCTTTTTTATGTGTCACTAGACTAGATAGACCAGAATGGGAAATCCTATAAGAGCCGTATTTCATGTATCAGTATTGCGTATCAGCATCACAGCTTTTGTGGAATGCCTTCTTTGTTGTGGAATGAACCCTGCTGTTATAAAAGAAAGCTTTCTTTAAAGGAGTATCCTCAGGTTTAACATGTATTTCTTATTTTTCTTAATTTATTGCTTATTTTTGAAGGAGCAGGAAATCCCCTTGTCCACCTTCTGAGTGCTAATGGCTTTTAGCATGATGGGTGGTTTGGCCAGGTGGGCAGGGAGGAGTGCAGAATGAACGATATAACAAGGATGGGTGCTGGCAGGCAGGAGTTTGCTAGTGACACACCTTCAGGGGGTTCCCACACAAAGGGAATTTCACAGACTAGGAATTTCACAGCTGTTCATTGTACTCACAGCAGCCATTCCTCCATCACTGTACCTCACATCACCCATTTTTGCAAAAAGCTACCAAGGAAGTGTGTATGCAAGCAATCCTAGCAAACCCTGATAGACATTGCCTGTCTTAATCCCAGTCATGAGCTGCACTGACAAATGACTTCATGATGAAAGAAAAATGTGGTCCCTTGGTGATTCCCCAATCTTTCACCTACCAGTTTCATAGTAGAAATGGGCTTAAATGGTTAAACTATGAAGTAGCCATACAAAAGAAATCAAGTGTTAAAAGGATTAAGATATAATCATTAAGATATCATCATAATTACAACAACTTGGTACAGGAATCGGGGTTTCAATGTGCACACCGACACTGTGGACCTGCAATTGTAACACTTTTGATTGATGCACCTCAACTTTCTGAAGCATCCCCATGCAGAGAACCCACCCGAGGTGGCTGCATGCCTGCAGGAAATCTCTGCTGGGAAAACCACCCTGCCACTCCGTGCAAAAGAGAAGAGACTCCGTGGCTGTGCCTGCAGAGGGTTAGTCTAGTTTACAGTTTACCTTATTGAAATCTCAGCGTGGGCAAGGTTAGAGCTCACAGAAGCAAAGATCTTTGCTAAGAACCTAATTAAGATGAGTGCAGTCTGGGCAGACCTTGCCTGGTCACAGAAGTTGGGGTTTCAGCATTACTGTGGGTAAGACCTTAGTGTTGAGTCTTCAGGGAAGGTTCTGGGAGCAGCTTACAGTCCCCTGAAGATGCACTGACTTAAAATGAGCTGTAAGGCATTTCCTGGTGCTGCATTTATAGAAATCAATGTGTACTACAATTTTACACCCATTTTTAGGAAATGCCCAAGCTTGCAGGTGGTGACAACCCTCATATAGGTGCCTGCGCTGCTAAACTTTTCCAGAGCACCGTAGAGGTTTCCTGGCAACTTCCTTCCATGGTCTTTGTACTCAATTTTGTTGTTTGCCATCATAAAACAGTGTTTCTGCCTATTTAAACTAGTTTAGTTCTTTTATTTCTTTTATGCTGGCCAGGCATTGGCAGTACAGCAGCAGTGTCAGATTTATACAGTTTTCAGCTTTTTATCCTTATATCCTTTTCCTCCAAAACTAACAAAACCTGAACCAATATAAGTGGGTTTCATGGCTTTTTTTCACCAACCAGACCATCAGCCAATTGCTTAAATTGCTGAGCAGTATAAAAAAATCCAAATTTCAAACAGAAAATCCAAATTTAAAAACAAATATACACAGCAGCAATGTGATCTCTGCATCTCTTACATAGCTCCTCTGGCATATCAAAACCAACAGATGTAGATCATGTGCTTTGGATAACTCTTTGCAAATACGTGAGAGACATCACATTTTTGAGCCAAAAATGCTCTTAAGAACAAGCAAAACCAAAGTAGCTAAACTGAGCTAACCTTTGTGCTCAAGCATGTGTAACCAGTCTAAAAATGGCCATAGGTTTTAAGCCTGGAAATTCACCGATAGCATCCAGGTTTGAACATATTGAAGTGTTTATTCAGTATTGTGTGCTGGCTGACACAGGCAGCTTCTGACAGGCAGCTTGAAATGGCACCTTTAACTAGGCAGAAAGTGAGGGAGCAATTTGGTGAGTGGAGAAAAAACTTCAATGGGTTTGGGTGTAAGAGGGGGCAAGAGAGAAACTCAAGATTACCTCTGTGTCCTGGAGCAGCACTGAGACATTGTTACTGAAATAATTCACTACAGAAATACATATTCTTGGTGTTTTCCTCGGAACCTGCACTGCTCTGTAAGCTCTCGTCGAGAGCCATGAACAGCTTTGATTGTGTGATTCTATTGTACGATTCTATGAACTAGAGTGCAGGAGGAAATGTGGATTCAAGTCCCCCCATTCTTCAGCCAGACTCCTTCCTGCCCTCACCAGGATCCATCCCTGCCTGATGCTGAACAAATCCAATATTCACAGGGCTTGGCATCCCACATGGGCACAACTGAGGCACAAACCCAGGCCTTCCAAAACTGCCTGATTTGAACCCTCTCCCTCTTTCTCCAGGCTTGGCTGCCACTATTTTAACCCAGCATCAGGCACCTCCACTAGAGATCAGCTGCACTTACATCCATGTGCATGTTGAGGATTTGTCTGCTCCTGCAATTTGCCAAACTTTACTGCTATAAAACATTGGATTTCTTGCTCAGCACTAGTGCTTGCACCAATGTGGCTATGTCAGCTGTTGGCATCAGTTGCAGAGATTAGGGCAAATTTCCAGAGCAGATCAGACCTTGGATTTCTATCAAAACCCATCTGTTCCTGACTGAGAGTTATTCCCACCACCTTTATAGCTGGGTGGGATAATGAGCTATTGAATCCACAAGTTAGCACAACATGGAGTTCTTTTAATAGCTTTCTTCTACAGAAAGTCAAGGCTGCTAGTGCACCTTGTGTATAGCAGTCAGGCCAGCAAGGTAGAGGACTTATAGCTGACAGTGTCAATTGTTTTTGAAGTGTTACTGCAGTGCTGACATTTGAAAAGCAATTTAATATTTCTCCCATGACAGTCACTTCAAATATTCTGGAAACAACCCGTATGAAACCACGGATGACAGTTACAACACTTGTCTTTTCTGAGACACCCAGGCCAGATTTGGGTACAGCTTGTGCTGGGCAGGACCGTGAGGTGAACAGTGCAGCAAACACAGCTCCTCCATCCACCTAAATCCACTTGGCAATGGGGGTGTGCAGGGGGTGAGCCTCACACCTCAGGCCCTGTCACAGGAGTGCCGTAAATAAAGAGCACAAGGGCTGGAAGGAATTCACGCAGAGCTGTTGCTGCAGTGCTCCCTCCACAGCAAGCTGCAGCACCAAGGGTTAACACTCTGCTGCCTGCCTCACAAATATGCATAATGCCTTGCTTTGGCAGCTTATTTGCATAATTTAAAATTACTCTTTTGTCTGGAAAATAAAATCTAAAACATAGCTTCAGACATAAGTGGTAGATAGAAATGTTTCATATCCTAAGAAGCTTGGTTAAGTCTATTTGTCTGAATTCGATAATAGAGGTTGTAAAAATAATTTTAATGGATGTTGTTTCTTTATTGCACAGCCTTGAGTGCCATTTTGACTACCTAAATAAGGTCTAATGTGCTCACCCACCCCTCACAGAGGGGATGAAGCTTGCCTACACACGCTCCGACTCTCTGGAGGGCTCTGCAGCTCCAGCCTTTGCCGGGGGGGGGGGCGGGGGGTCCAGTCCGCCCCTCTCATTAAACTGCAGAAACAATGCAGCAGCTGGAGACTGAATCCCTGTCATCAGCGCATCCTTACCAGGGATGGGCTTCCAGGCTGTAGCTGTGTACCCAGAGGTGTCGACACACCATGAGCGATGAGCTCGGTGTCCCACCTCCCACTGCCAGGAGGGATTCAGCTAAACAGAGGATGGATACCTGCATTTCCTCAGATGAATCACACTACCAGCTCCACTGATTGCCGTAACTAAGTCTCCATTGCCTAGTGTGGGAGATTAGACACCTAAATTCAGGTATCAGTGTTCTGGATCTGAGTCCCACTGCAAATTCAGCTGACAGCCTGTGAGGTGGTCTTTGTGGGCAGAGCCCCATGCCTCTCAGCTATCCTCTCCCTCACCCTGGGAGACAGATACAAAGCACAGTGTCTTCTACTCTCAGCGATGTGTTTCAGTGTAGGAAAAGGGGCTACTAGCCTGCACTGGCACTTCAGTGTGTTTTAAATCATAGCTTATCAGAACAGCAGAATAAATCCTAGGAAATAGGAAGCCAAATGGGTAAGTCTCCTGTCATTATGACTGAAACCTATTTGAACTCCTGCCCAAGTGCCTTACAAACTACAAACTTCTGTGCATTCCTCAGGCAAAAACCTGTAACGTGTGCATTAAAAATGAACAGTATTTCTAAAACGGACATCCCAAACCAATTATTAGTGCTCTTGCCTCTGCAGTCTGAAAAGCTAGGTGACAAAAGAAGACATTTCCCAAAGGACACCAGCTCTGCTCCAGCAGTGTGCCCAGCAGGCATTCTGCCCAGAGGAGCAGCCAAGGGGCTCACCTGCCAGCTGGAAGGCTCACGGACAGGGAAAACTTGAGGAAAATTTAGCTAGGTCTAGGCAGGTTGTACAAACTGTACAGGGGGAAAAGGCCAAGTACAAGTACAGAATCATGAGTGAACAGATCTGCCAAATGCTAACAAGTTTCTACCTGGCTTGTTTAGTTCAGTTTTTCTTTTGCTCAGTGCTCATAACCCAAATTGAAACTTTGAAGTTTCCTGCAAGTGATAACATACTGACTGCCCTCCTTCAGATTCTAGTGGCATTACAGTTTTCATGAAAATGTTTCAAAGATGACTTGGGGCCGTATTTTTTCTCTTTTCCCATTCTGCAGTATCTAAACGTTTTGCTTGACACTTTTGTTAAAAAATAGACAAAGTAGATATACAGTATTAAACATTTAAGCCTCAATAATGAAAGTCTCAGTTGACAGCAAAAGGCAAGTGAAACTACCTGTGTGTTCAGTCAGTAGCAAGTAATTCTGAATTTGCAAATCTGCCCGCAATTTCGTGTCAATTACCTGCCTGTCTATAGAAATACACTCACCAACACATATGCAAAGCATATACAACAGTGTTGCAATTGGTGTTATTCACAATAAAATGTTCAGCCATCAGTTAAGTGTGTTCCTTTCCTCTAACTGCAATGGAAGAAAAACCTTCCAGACTATTTATTAATATCTTCTTTCCTCCATTAGTTTCAATGAAGCTAAATGTTAACTGCCAAAGCAGTTCCCAGCATAGTCTTTGTGTGCTGCATCTCCTATTGACCACTGTCTCCATTGCAATCTTTTTTCTGCCTTTCAGTACTGAAGCGCTATCCCCATACAAATCCTATTTTGTGGGACTCCCAAATGTTAGTCCTGCCTCTCTTCACATGGATTTAACATCTACTTTTTTGACATTTGATCACTTCTGTGATAGGTTGCAAGACCCACTGCAACTGTGTTGTCATCTAGGGAAGATGCTATAAGGGACATGGAAGAACAGTAAAAAACAACCATCCCGTTCTATGTGAATGTGTCCTTAGTGATTGAAAGGGGGAAAACAAAGAAGAAAAAAGCTCGTAAGATTTTTAGCAGAAGGTGCAATCTTCCCTGGAAGCAAAACCCATCATTTAAAAGGAATGGGCTGGATTTGATACTTTGCCTGCACCTCCTGACAGGAGCCTCCAACTGCTGAAATATGGAAGAGATATTTCAGAAGGGATGGTGGATTTGTAGCCTCTGTGTACACTCATTCTGCACAGGCCAAATTTCTCCTGAACAGTCACTGTTTATAAGCCACTTCTCAAATGACACAGCCTCTGATTTGCTTAAAATGCCAGCTGTAAATGGAGGCTGCTTTGGAGCTATTTCACAAGCAGCTCAGTTTTCTCTCTGTGTGCCTGTGCTATTGTTCCAATCAGCAGTTTGGGCTCTAAACTCATCTTCCTCTCACCATCTTCTGTTTGATGTTGTAGAACAGCCTGAGAGCACACAACCTGGCCTCTTTTGGGGTGAAACCAAATGGAAAACTCTGCTCCTTAAGTGCCTCATTATCTCTGGGAAAGCTGTGGATATTCAGTCCATGAGGAACAGCTAGAGCTGGCCAACAAAACCACCCTCAAAAGGGGGATGGCTGGGAACTTGGCACCCACTGCTTTGTGCTACTAAACTTCCCTGGAAATGTTTAAATTTTAATATTTTTTTCAAGGGGAACTAAAACCCAAGAACTATCTACTATTTCCTCCTATATTATAAATAGTTATCTATGACAAATGGTTATTTAATGACAGAGGAACAGCAGCTAAAAAGTAGGCTGAAAGTATGTGTGCTGAAAGGTAAATCCTGGCCCCACTGGAGTCCATGGAATAATTCACTTGCTTTTGACCTGGAAGGTCTCTGCTCCTTTCCCTGCCAGAAACAAATTTACTCTGCAATAATTTCAGAAGGCAGTACATGAATCAAGGCCACACAGAATTATTGCTGTGAATGCATTTCACTCACACATTTTATAATGGTGACTTTTTTTTTTAAAACTGCCATTTTTGTAGGTAAATATGGTTAAGACAAGAGTAGCTAACCCAGTCAAACTAATTGGAAAATAAAAAATCCTTTTCTTGTCCTAGTTAATCACCTGGACTCCCTTGACAGCCTGCAGACAGATAAGAAGGAGAAGGCAATTCCATAGGGAACCCAGACAACCCCTAGGAATATACACCAACCTTTAAGGTTGCTAAAGTTCAAACAAATTCTGCGTTTCCTTACCAGGAACTTAAAGGAAGCTGCTCTGATACAAAAGAACACAACTCTGTTTAACAGCTGCCTGCACAGGTGACAGAAATTCTCAGAGATACACACACCATGTACACTGAGCATGCCAGCTCTGCCCACGTGACCTTACAGGGACAGTCACAGGAGGGGCTGCCCACAGCCTCTCTTCCCTCAGCTCCTGCACAGTGCCCACAGTGCCTGGTGAGTGCCTCTTGTCACGCTCAGCTGCAATTTGTCAGCAGGCAGATCTGGTCTACACATAAAAAAGTGATCATGTAAACTTTGTGGTGGGACCTGGACAAGAAAAGATGTCCTGGATGCCCAGTCAGAAGGAATAGATGTTCAGAAGTGTCTCTGTAGGAGCTGAAAGAGAAAGACACAAGGGGCTACAACCATGGCGAGAAGCAATGTCAAGTGAGTGTGAAAATCTCAGTCTACCAGGTTCTGGTGGACCTACAAACTCCACCGAACCCTTGGCAGAGACCTCACTTTGATCCCAGATATGGTGTGCCAACACCCCTGAACAGAGAAAGCAAACTGTACTGTATAGTAAAGAAAGGAGAAACAGATCATAGGTTCCTTGAATTATTTGGGTTGGAAGGGACATTAAAGACCATCTAGTTCCAACCTCCCTGCCATGGGCAGAGACACCTTCCACTAGACCTGATTACTCAGAGCCCCATCCAACCTGGCTTTGAACACTTCCAGGGATGAGGCATCCACAGCTTCTCTGGGCAGCCTGCTCCAGTGCATCACCACCCTCACACTTAATAACTTTTACCTTATCTCTCATCTAAATCTGCCCTCTTCTAGTGTAAAGCCATTACTACCTGCCTTTCTACAAAGTCCCTCTCCGGCTTTGTTGTAAGCTAAATTTCTTGCAGAATCCTAATTTCTATCCCTGGAGTCCTTCACTGCAGAGCTGAAGAGAGGAAATGCAGAGTAGATCAGACAAGGGAGGAGAAGGGAGATCAGGCACCTCCAGTACTGCCTGATTTTAAACAGATGTATTTTAGTCCAGTAGCAAGTGCTGTATCTGCAGGCTATGTCAAAGCTCACCAAATTCATTTCTGAATACCTGAGTCTCAGCCAAATTTTGACACAAATTTCTGGTCTCAGGTCTCTGTTAGCTAAACTGACCCAAGCATTGGAGAGGCAGCTGAAGAACCACCTAGTACTGCAGCTAGGGGAAAGATAAAGATCAAAGTAGAGCCCAACATTTTTTAGTTGCTGAAGAATCCCAGGGCAGAGAGAAATGGTGTGTGCACTATTAGACATTGAAAAACCCACTGTAAGAAAAGTTCCATGAAAAATGAGTTTTCATCAGCTCTGAACCTTACTAAGCTACCTTGCTTCAGTCTGTGCCACAAGGCGACAGAAACCTTGCCATGTACTTTGCTGCTCATTATAGGAACCTCTTTTTAGCCTTGGGAACAATCTAGAAACTGCAGGTTTCTGCACAGCATTCTTGCCTGACATTTCCAGGAATGCTGGCCTCATTTCTTCCAGAGCAAAATACAATCTTACAGTGCCAGCCTGATGTCATCTCTGTTGACATCTGGAGTTAACAGCCTGGAAAGTGCATTCTGGAGCTCTCCTTCATGGCCTAAAGCCTTTACTTCTACTCAGGGCCTCTTCCCTGACTTCTGCATGTCCCATCAGCCACAGGCAGCGCTGCCTGGGGTACACCTGCTGGCATCTGCTCCCACTGTTTACAGAACAAAGTCCCTTGCAGTCCTCTCACCCCAATCCACCCATCTTTAGCAGGTCCCCTCCCATCAGAAGTAACAGACTTCTGTGTAATCCACCAGGCCTGCAGCTGGCAAGTAGCAAGCAGCTGGAAGTAAATCTGTCCCAGTGCATATTATTCAGAAGCCTTTTCTGATGTGAAAGTTCCTGATCCACTGAACTGAACGCTTGTAAAGCAGGAGGCTGGATAAGATGACCTCCAGAGATCCTTGGCAAACTATGTGCTTCTACCAGTCTGAAAACTTCAGGAAACGCTGACTCTTATCAAAACTGAATTTCAGACATGACAGCAGTGATCCCACAGGAGTTATTTTGTATGGTATTTCCAAATTGACAAAACTCTTCCACAAAAAAAAAAAAACAAACCAGCAAGAAACTTGTTCTGCTGGTTGGGTATTGGTGTATTTATAGCTGCACCTTCATAAGGAAGCTGCTGCTTTACCTGTAGACCTGAAAATAGCACTGTCTACACACGGAGGGGTTGTGCGTAGTAGGGAGTCAAATTTCTTAGGCCAAGACATACAATGTTGTCTTAAAGACATGTTTTGTAAAGAAAAAAATCTGGTTTGGTTCTTAACGTTTTTTTTTTCATGACTTGGCAGATATGAATTTTTAAATACCATTTCAGTATTGGATGCTCACATCCAACAGACTGGGGCAATCGAGAGAACTTTGGAAAAGTCTTCTATTTTTAAGTTCTTAAAAAACACAAGTTTTAAGAATGAGTAGTTCTGCAATCAGAAAGCAATTCCGTTTGAAGTCAAATTCAGATAATCAAAGGGCCATCAAGCTGTAACCGCTGTAATTATCTTCCAAGAACAAGTGGCCAAGGCAGGCATTCAGTGCCTGCCACTTCCCGGTAACGTAAAAGTCAACCAGTAAGGTGCAGCCTCACATCCCTGAGCTGGAACTTCCTTCATATTCCAAACTCATGTCAGAATAACACTGCCAGTTGAGCACTTGGCTTTGTGTCCTCTCACCTATGCTTAGTTGCCATTTTAGACAGCAGTGCAAGCTCTTCGTGTGAACAAGAGCTGACATTTGCACTACTCAAGTTTATTCTGGCTCTGAATACAAGTTCCAGTGGAATCCACTTTTAATTTTTTATTTTTGCTCATGCTGAGTGTTTGCATTGGCAAAGCCACGAGCAATGGCTAAAACTGGGGTTTAGACACAATGTAAATAAAGCTACAGAAAAGGATTGCTTGGAAATGGCCAGCAGCAGACTGCTGAGGCCTAACAGATGTGCACCCCCTTAGGGCTTTCACAGCTCCTTTCCTGTATCTAGCAGGTTTCCATAACCCATTAACTTTTAAAGGCTGTGTGTTAATGGTGGGAGGAAGAAAGTAATGGAAATCTCTTCCTTATGCCCACTCCCTTGGAGAATTCCAATGAACAAGTCATAGCATTTGGAAACATAAATGCTTTGGAGAACTACATCTTGAACAGAAAAGCAAACATAAATATCTGGAACTTCCCAAAACCTACCAAAAATTCTTGACAGCATTCACAAGGGCTCTGCAGGAATTCACATGACCCATCTTCCTACTGTTCAATGGAAAAGAGGAATGACTGCCAAAGGGAAATACTAATTTTTCTGGTCTAGGAAAAAAAATCAAATTGAGAAGCAAGGCTTCTCAGGTGGTTATCAAAACATGCAAGTGATTCTGGTAAAATAACTGAGGTCAAGGCAGCTCATGAGAATCTCTCACTGTTATAAACAGCACAAATAGTTTCAGGGAAAGCATAAAGACTGATGTTGGGAAAAAAAAAAGGCTAGAAAAAACCTAACAAACTCAGGTACAATCAAACACAGAACTAAATAATCCAGAAACTCTAATCTCTGTCCTAACAGGAAAGAAAAGTAAAAAGGTAAACATGGACCTACTAGTTTTTAAAAGCACAGCTACTGCACTGTCTCACTATCAAACAGAATGAGCCCAATTCAATGCCTTGTAGATTTCCAGAAACCTGTCAGTATTTTCCTACCGGGATAAGCTAAATTACTTATTTGTATTCTTGAAGGCATTTGAGTATCACTGCCACTTGAAAAAAGAACATATGGGGAAACTTAATCTGAGAATAAGGAATCTGGAATGCATCAATTCAGTATTTCTTCTCTCTATGACATTTCCTCACGTTAATGATAGCTGGGAAAAAACCTTCACAAACTCCCCAAATCTTTGGGCAGCAAGCAGCTGCATCAGCCGATTCTTGGATTAGCTCCTTTCAGCTGTAGTGGAGGAAGAGCCTGGGAACAAAGGGGAGTGGAAAATGGGAAGTTACAAAGTTCCTTGCGGTCTGAAAGTGGGGGAACAAACAGATTTTTAGTGCTTATGATTATACAGACTCAGTAATTAATTCTAACTCAGTGAGCTAGGTTCTAGAGGTTTTTTGGTACCATTATCATGTGATTACCATCATTCCACATATGCTAAAAAATTCCAGTTAGCTTTCCAAATTTCTGCTTTCCTGAAAACAAGCAAGAGCAGGCTGCAAAAGCAGCAAATTCCAGTTTAAAAAAATCACCAAAATCAAAGCCTGGTACAATCCCTGCTAAGGTGTTTAGTTTCTATAGAAACAAATGGCTCTTTTATTGACTTTGCTACTCAACGTTCGGTACATTGAGATGTTAATTTGTTAAAACCAGCTCAATTGGCAAGGTGTAATCTCTTGGAACAGTTCACTTAAACCCTGTCCAGAGGGAAGGCATGCAAGGCCAGCAGCACAGAGAGATTCACAGCGTGATAGCTTTTTATTCTGATACACCACCGACCTATTGGTTAGTGTAGAGAAGACTGAAAATGGACCGCATCAAGAGATATAAATATCTTAAAGGAACGTGTCAAGAGGATGGTGCCAGACTCTTTTTGCTGGTGCCCAGTGGAAGGACGAGAACTAAAGGCCATAAACTGAAATGCAAGTTCTGCCTCAACATAAGGAAAAACTGGTTTAGGCTGAGAGTGGCAAAGCACCGGAACAGCTGCCCAGGGATGTGGCTGCCTCTCTGGAGACATTCCAAACCCACCTGGACACGTTCCTCCGCCACCTGCTCCAGATGACCCTGCTTGGGCAGAGGAGTTGGACTGGATGATCTCCCTTCCAACCTCAACGATTCTGCGAGCCTCCCTGAGACACACCGGCTGTCGAAGGGAGGAGTGACTAGAAATACAACAAGAAACGCAACCAGAAAGGACAGAGGCAGCGCCGGCCGCGGAGAGCGGGTGCCGACGGGCGCTGGGTTTGAAGCACCTGCGGGCATCGGGGGAAACCCCTGTCCCCCTCTGGGGCCCAGCACACGGAGGCCTCGCACGCCCCCGCTCCGGCCGAGGGGCAGCGGCTCCGCTCCCGCCCCGCGCCTCAGGGGAGCGGCGCGCGCCGCCCGCCGGGAGCCGCTCACGGGCCGGGGGGGGGGGCAGGGACAGCCGGGGGAGGCACGTGGTGCTTTACGTCCCTCTCGCGCAATGACGTCATCGCGCCCCGCCGCGAGGGCGACGCGCCGGGCCAATGGGCGGCGCGCTTAGTGGCAGGGGAGGGAGCCGCGCGCGCCAGTCAGCACGAGGCTTTCACGCGCGCCGCCGCGCGCGCCTGTCAGGCCCCGCCCCTTCCCTGTCGCGGCGCACGGAGGGCGGGGGAGGGGGAGGGAGAAGGGCCCGCTGGAAGCCAAGATGGCGGCGCGTGCGTGAGCGCGGCGCGGGCCCAGCTCCGAGCGGCGCCGTTGCGGCCGTTCCGCCCCGCCCCGCGCCCGCAGCGCCGCGGCCGCCGAGAGCCCGAGACTCCGCCGGGCGGCCGCGAACCACCCCGGGGGAGGGACGGAGGCCGAGAGCCCCCTCCCCCGCCGCCCCCATTGTGTGCCCGGCCCCCGCCCGCCCGCCTCCCGCCGCCGCCGGGGGGGCACCGGCGCGGAACATGACCTCGATCCACTTCGTGGTGCACCCGCTGCCGGGCACCGAGGACCAGCTCAACGACCGGTGAGGGGGGGTGAAGGGGAGGGGCCCCCCGGGGGAGAGGGGAGGGGCCCCGGGGCAGCGGGGCCGGCCCGCCCCCCCCCCCCCCCCCCCCGCCGGGCCGCGGTTCCGCCGGGTCCCGGCCCGTCCCGCTCCGAGCGGCCTCTCCCGGCCGCCGCCGCCGCCAACTTCGCCCCGCGCGGGCTTGGGGGGCCGCGACCTTCGCCGCGGGCCCGGCAGGGGCTCCGTCCGGCCAGGGAAATCCCGGCGTCCGGCCGAGGAAGGTGGTTCCCGGGGATCCCTGGCCGAGGAAGTGGGTTCCCGGGGATCCCTGGCGGAGGAGCGAGAACGTGTCCATGCTAATGAGGGATGGAGCGAGGCAGACAATGCGGGTGGGGGATCGCGGTGTGTGAGAGAATGACGGGAGCGGGGATAAAGGCGGCAGCGCTGTCACACGCAGCGCCGGTGTGCGCTGCCTTCCCCTGCTCACGCACCGGGTGTTAGATACAAAAGGAGGCCCGATCTCCAAATCTCTGATGGTGTGCGGCTTGGCTGAGATGGGGATGACAGCTGCCAGCCTAGAAACCACGCAGCTAACTTTATGTAGGATTGAGGGAGAGAAATTGCAGGCTGGGGAGAAACTGGAGTGCTTGGGAGAAAAATGAATCCGTGAACCAAATTTTCTTCACTGCTTGACGTGTGTTTGACAGCTCTGTGTGGCTGTCAGATACTTCTTCTGTAGTAGTTGCTAATGGTATGTGTAATAACTTGCAAATTTTGCTTCTCTTTTGTGTAGGAATTTTTAAAACATGTAACTTCATCCTTAATTTCTCACAAATTTTATGTGTGAATAAATCGTGATCTTTAATCATCACTGGATAAAAACATTAAGTCCTTTTACACTAAAGATAAATGTTATTTAATGATTCTGAACAATATTTAAATATTTTAAGCTCTTAAAAAGCATGAGTTCTTGGTTATACTCTCCTGGTTTTGATACTACCAGGTTTCAGAGTAGGTCAGGGTCCAACTCAGTTCACACTTGTTTGTAGTTAGGTCACTTCTCCTAGACTAGTCTATGCTGAGATGCCCCTTAAAACAGATGAGATTTGGGAGTGTATGATGAGGAAAATCGGTAGTTTTAAAGACAGAATTTCTGCCTAACTGCATAGTCTATATGCTTACACAGGGAAAAGAAAAAACAGGTCCAAAACCTGAAGTGTGTTAGTGTGGAGTGTATTTTTTTCCCCTTAGCCTGACAATACAATTTTACAGAATCCTGCTTCCTTGGAGGCCTAGCCATTCCTACAGGATTGATTTGCTTTCTCCATAAGTACTGCATTCAGATTTGACATAGACCATCTTCCTTTAGTGACAGAGAGATGATGCTGTACTAGGAGTTCTTCCACTTACTGCTTGCACTGTTTTGGTTTGGAGTAAGATCTAGGGCTTTGAACTTGAAAGGACCCCAGTGGGTTTCCTTTTTTTTTTCTTTTTATGTTGATAGGCCCTTAGAAAACATTTAGCATGTAATTATCACACTTTGCTCCAAGTGAGAGAGCTCATCTGATTTTTCTTTAATGTTACCTATTCTGTTGACATTGATATAAAATACAAGTCCCCTTCAGTCTTCATAATGCTCTTTTTTAAATTTTTTTTTTCCTTTTTACCACAGCAGAAGCTCTTACAAATACTATTTGATATAGGAAGCATCAAAATGTGTGGTAATTAATATATGGAGAAAGCTGCAGAAGTACTGTTAAGGAGTGACTATTCTGAAAAATCAGGTGACTCCTTGATCTGAGCTGCAAGTCAGAAATTTTGACTTCATAAATACAATTTTACTAAAAGTGCAGTAGCTGTGTATCAGAACTTGTAATGCAGTGAAATCAGAATGATTCATAAATAGGGTTGAGGCACACACGTATGTGCTGGAAATGCCAGTTCAATTTTATCAGTAGCATTGCCGCTTATTATTGTTCTGTCTATGTAAATCAGGATCTAGATAGCTTACTAAATTCTCATACACATACTCATAGAAGTTAGGATCTTGGAACATCTTTTGTGTCTCTGATGTTTCTTTCCTCTTTCACTTTATAGGCTTTTTTTGGGTCTGTGCTGCAGCCAGTGGTCAGTCAGGGTTTTTTTCTGTCTGTATTCTGAATGATAGTTGTTTCTCAAAATCAGATTTTGGGATCGTAATTTTGCATTGTATGCTTTCCGTACTGGATTTGTGTTCTGCGTCTAAGGAATAGTCACTTAAAACACAAGGCATTTGCCGGCACAGGCCCCTGTGTTCAGGATATAGGACAGTGTTGAATTTTTGTAATCAAGTATTTGATACATTATCCTTAATAATCAGTGTAGATGTGTGAAGGTAGTGAAGTGTTACTGGAAATCATCCTTCTCCTGAAGTACTGGCTCTACTCTTAAGTGGTTGACAAAATGCGAGGAAGTATTTTTTTCCAGTTTGGTTTGGTGCATTTTCTGTCATTCTGTTCTGCAGTTCTTGCTAGGTTTCCTGTGTAATTTGTTTTCCCACTTATTCATGCAGTAACTGTGAGAATGGTAAAACACTTAAAAAAAAGAAAAAGAGAAAGTAACTGTAGAACCACAAATAATCAGAGGACTCCTGAGTACATGTACTCATCATCTGAAAATACTTCTTAACTAGTGTTAAGGTTATACTTAATTTTGTAGTTGTATTAGGATTCATCTTTTGAAATGGATACTAGGCTAAGCTTTTGTTTAGGATGAACTGAGGTAATTAAGGTTTTTCTGGTAAGTTTGTTAAGGAAGATAGGTAACTTGGAATTTTTTCCCCAAACAATTTGTTGTCTGCTAACTGAATATGAGGAGTTTAATAGGAGAAAAATTCAGCATGGCCTGCGGTGTGAGAAACAACTCCGTAGAGTATTTGGGATGTAAATAATTAATGGCTTTAATATTTGAAAAAGAGGTGTCCAGCTTCTGTTGCAGTGGGTATGAGCTGTTTTTTGTCGATTATCCACCTCTTTCAGGGTTGGAGACTGCTTTGTGAAGGATGTCTGACACAGTTTCATAGATAAGTTAATCTTAGTCAATTCTTAGTATATTTCTTAATTTTATGTTGGGTTAGGAAGTGGGTGTAACCATGACAAATAGCCTTTTCTTGGCTGTTATGAAACCTCACAGGAGCAGTTTAACTTGCTGCTCTGTGGAAGGAGAAGGGGAGTCTTTCACCTCACACGAATGGCTTTCCGTACATGAACTAACCTTCAGGGGCAGGATTCATCTCAAAGCTTTGTCTTTGTTTTTATCTTGTGCTAAGAAAATTCTTGTCAGCCAACCCATTTAAGTCCTAGCAATAGAGTAAGATGTAATTTTTGAAGTGGTCATTGACACAATGTTAATGTGGTCTTTTCTCTCCTCCTGAAGATGAGATGTAATGAATTTGGTTAAATAGAGGGTATTCTGAATATGAGTGTTCAGAAGTGTCATGTAGTAAGTTTTCTGGCAGTAACATCTTTGAAAGCAGTAGCACACCTGAGAAAAGTTAATTTGAAGCTTCAGTGAGTCTGTATGTAGAGTCAGCTTTGGGGGAAAGAAAGGATGATCTTGTTCTTTACATGACTTTGTTTTCCCTAATAATGCATTCAGTGCCTGTCTCTTTTGAATGTTACTTTAGGCCGTGCCTGAACTGAAAATTTAAGTTGTGTGCATTGCCTGCATTGTATGCAGTCTCTGATAATCAGTTTTTGTGGGAAAAAATTACCTAGCAAGAACATACCTTTTTAATCTGCACATCAATTTAAGGTACTGTGCAAGTGATCAGTGGATATGTAGCTGCTACTCTGGCAAACGTCACCCCCCCTTGCGTTTACTGATGAGCAAATCTGTTAAAAATCTCAAACAGATGTTGCTGGAAGGAGCTGGTGTAGGGTGTGGTGTGGCTGTGCAGGGAGCCAGCAGGGATGTGGAGCTGGTGTCTTGGCCCCACACATCTGCAACAGCCATGCACAGCGAGGGAGAGAGAACTCCTGATAATGCAAATGTTAAAGTGATAATGCAAGCCCTGAACTTCCTCTGCTGCATCCACAGGCGTGCTGAGAGAGTACTTGTCCTCTTGTGTAGGGGAAGGCAGCCCGAGCACTAACTTCTCTGCTGTTACTTATGTGTGATATGCATTGCTGGCCCAAGCTGGGGAAAAGGAGATTGATGCATTCTTAAAGAGAGAATCTGCAAGTTTTGTGCAGGTAATACAGTACTTCTTTTAGCTTAAGTGGTTTATTTTGGTTTACTTTAGATTCTTCCTAATCTGCTTTAGCAAAAGTGAAGGTAGCGTGCCTCAAATAGGAATAGATGGTTTAATTACTGGGAAGCTGTAACTGATGTAGTATTTGAATTCCCTGAGTTACAGCTGCTTGATAAACCTTAGTAGTGGGTGAAGTGTTGAACTTGATTTTAGGATTAATTTCTTGAAAGCATAGCCAAAATTAGATTGACCTCTTTCAGAAGAGAAGGAAAGAATGGTATTACTGTCATTACTATTATTGTCCTCATCATCAGACTCTTAGTTGGAAACATTTTTTTAAAAATAAAATGGTTTTGCTGCCTCGAAAGATTTGCAGCACCACTATGGTAATATAGACTGTTATGGGATTCATACATGCAGCAGTGCATAAAGAGTTGAGCTCACTTAGTGTTGCAATGATTTGGGAACTTAAGCATCAGAATGTACACAGTGGTGTTTCTGGTCTGCTTGAATGTGGAAGGTTACTTTTACATACTTTTTGGACTTTGCTCTGCCAGGGTCCTCTTCTGATTACAATTGCTTGCTACACCCCAGATGCTGCTTTTTAGAGTACATATGTAATTGTCTGTGAATGTTCTTGCTGAAACTTTCCTGAGATGTTGTAAGTCAGAGTAATTACTCTCTTCTGAAGGCGGAGGTTTGTTTTCCCCGCCTCTTAGGTTGCACTAACTCTTAAGTTTCTGCTCCCGTAGGAAACTGACTTAATTTGCTAAAATGATATAAAGATAGCCCTGGTAAAGTGAAGTAAGTACAGTTTAGTCATTAGGAAGTTGAACTGGTTTATCTCCTTGTTGGGTGCGCATCAGAATATTTTGAAAAGTGCTGCAGGAGGGAGAGTTGGTAGTGAAAAACGGGGAAGAGGAAGCAGGGGTGAGTTCCTTCCATTTTGAAAGCAGCAAGTTTATTTTGGCTACTGTAATGTGAAACTGTACTGTGAATGTGATCTGGGCTGAGAGTAGTTGTGACCTGTCACAAGGAATTTAGTAAAATAGTAATTGGGGCACAAATGTTGCTTCCTTTTTCCTTCTCAAATCATATATAAGGTTTGAGCATATTTTTTGAACCAATAATACAGTAAGACTTATGGACTAAGATATCAGTAGCTGCACTTTAGTGTTGGCACTGCAAATCAAAGCTGTCAGAGAACAACATTTTTAATTCTAAGAACAGTAAGGTATCAGTCAACAACATTTATGTGCTAAATATTTGTAAAAGTTAAAAAACCATAAACAATAATATACATTTGAGGTAATTTTTGATATAGTATGTATTTATGAAATACTATAATTGCCATGTAGGATGTTTGTCAAATTTGTGATTAAATAAAAAAATAGATGTGAAGGGTATGACTCTTTCTTAAACTATCTAAAGTAGATAACTATTCAGTACACAATTATATTTACATGAGAAATGACTTGACACTTGAGTAAAAACAACCAAGGATGTACCTAAGCTTGGCAAACTGCAGCGTGTTGTAGCTGCCTTTTCACAGTTGTGGCACAGTTAATCATTTGTGACTTAAATAGGCAGTATTACGTATTTGAAACTTTTATGAAGAAGAGAAGGGGGTTCAAGATATTTTAGTGATTACACTAGCAGCAATCTGATTTGCAGTTAAGTTTGCAAGATGCTTAGTGTAAAAACTGCTATTTGTCTTTCTCTGAATCAACAGCCATTTATGCAGGAAAAAAAAACACATGCAAAAAAATTACTTGTACAGACATTTTTTTAAGCTAGAATTCATTGAAGTCCACTAAGTATTTGGCTCTTAGAAGCAGCTCCACGTAGGAGACTGCAGTAGTTGGCATCTGCATGTGCCCCAGAGAAAACATGAAGACAAGGCCTGGTTACAGTAGTTAGAGGATTTTAAATTGAGAGGAACAATTTGGAGAAAAAAAGATGTTGACATAAATGCACAAATCTAATTTTCATGGTGCATGCGTTTATTTTGTCCAAAACCTTAACCCTGACAGTTTGAGGATGACACAGCATTAGTTACTCTACTACAGGAATAATTATCCGAACTTCAGATCTTATTTGCTCTTTCTGGCATAGAACTATTTTGACAGTAAACTCTGTGCTCTATTTCTAAAAGCCTTTCTGTGCTTAAAAAATGCAGTTCACCAACATTGCTTCCTTTTCTCTTATCCTTCCCCTCCAGGAAAATTAGTATTTTGGTTCAATTTAAAGAATTTTTTTGTTTTATATGAGAGAGAACATATACTCACAGATCCAGAGGTATGAAGTGTGACAATTCTAAACAGTTGAAACATACTGTAAACCTCAATAGAAAGGTTTAAGGTGGGAGCACTGCTCATCTGCATTTATGTAAAATTGCCAGTTTGTTTCCAGGTGAGGAGTGATGTAACCATTAAATTTGCTGTCTTTGAAAATTTTGTCTTCGTCTCAAAAGTCTCACTGCTACACCCAACACTTGCCAGGGGAATTTCTCATACTGAATATGCTTCACCCAGTCTCTCAGCAAATCCTAGCTGCTGCACTTCAAAGTGCAGTGTGTTTTACAGCAGCAGTCCATTTTGGTACAGTGAATATTTAACATCCCAACTTGATTATTTTGTTGCAGTTCTAAAAATGATTTTAGTGTAGCATCTTACGGTTTGTCTTATTGGCTGGTTTTTATAGTCCCAAGCCAGTTGCTGTTGAGATGGTTTCTCAAATTGCTTACATCCACAGTGGAGATGAAATGTGTATTTTCTGTAATGTTATTTTGGACAGCTTTTCATCATTAAACTGGTTACTGCCTTTTATCAGAAAAGATGTCTGAAGATACTTTGGTCTCATCTTTCTGATTTAATTTTTACATTATGGTGTTTTATTAAAGAGTGCAGAATGAAAAAAACTTTGAAAACATTTCTGTGATTAGTACTATTTTGGACATTAGCTGTGTTGGGATTTCTTGCTGTCGTTGCTGTTTTATTCCCAGCCATTAGGTCTGGCAGTTTAATTTGTGGCAACAGTAGTGTAACGCAGCAGATGAAGGTACCAAGGCTGCAGGAGATTTCAGTAATCTTATGAAATTTGTCCTCAGCAAAAAAAAAAAAAAAAAAAAAAACAACCCAAAAACCAATCCACATTTGAGAGAGTATGTTTTTTGTTTGTCAGATGAATCAGTTCAAAGCATCTTGAATAGCTGAGGGGGATTATGCCCATGCAGCTGTAGTTTGCCTATTTGTTAGAAGATAGCCCAGAAAGAAACTGCTCTGTACCCAGGTCTTACTGGTGTTACTTTCTGCAGCAAGTTTGCATCATCTCTAGTTAAGCTGGATGCTAATTTTGTCTTTTTTTTTTCTATGTGCTATAGATGTAGTAGTTGATTGCTTTAATCCAAACCTATGATAAAACAGCATTTAAAAAATTTGTTTACTGTCTTTCATTATGCTTCATTCTCTATTTTCCATTATGTTTCCTCAACCTCTCGCCTTCTTAACCTTTGGGATTGATTATCTCTGTATATATAGGGAGTTCTGATACAGTGAAATGGATCTTGATTGGGATCCCTGGATTCTACTGAAAATTGTAATTTCACTATGTAGGTGTCAGTGTGGAGTCTGACATTGACTTAATATAGACAAATGTTTGTGCTACAGCATTTTTCCAAAAACTTAACTGGAAAATAAATATTTGCCTATGGGAATAAAGTTGAATGTACACATTACTCTGTTGTTTGAAGCCATTGGGGTCTGTCACTTCCTTCAGTAAGGGTGGTATGATTTTAATTTCTTGTTCATTTTGCAAAATTAATTTTCTTAAATGTGTCTCTGTATTTATTCTTTCATTTATGGTATGAAATTTTTGCTGTTCTCTATCCAGCCTGAAAATGGTCAGAGCTGCATTTTTTTCCTCTTTCTCTAGTAAATATCAAGACATGTTCTTCTAAAGAGAATTTATGGCTTTTAATCCATCTCATATTTTTTTAGCATAAGTGAGTTATTGTTGTCTGATCTTTAATGAAGATCTTTATTAGGTTGTTGGAACTCTTCTCTTCAGCTTTGACCACAGTGTGTTACTAGCAGCAGTTTTTCTTTTCTCATTTTCCATTTTTTAAAGTCATTGTATACGCAATTCACTGATCTTGTCAAAATGTATCTGTCTCTGGAGCAGTAATTTAAAGGTACTGAATTAAAACTTCAAATGATACAGATCATAGCATCTTGTCATCGTGGGGCAGATTGGGTAAGCAGAAGGTAATCTGGCACAGAGTGCCCTGCTCCTCGTGGGAAGGCTGGGGAATAACAGGTTGTTTTGCTGGAATGGCCAAGGTGGGTTTTTCTCTTGTGGTGCAGAATCTGTATCTGGCAAGATTGTTACCTGAAATAATATGGCCCTAGGCAAAATGTGAAGCAGGAGGTACTCGATGTACTGCTTCCTGAGTTCTTCTAGAGGAACCAAAACACTGAGGGAAGCACCTGGAGTTTCATGGCTGGGGTGTAGGCTGATGGAAAAAAGAATCTTTTTTCTGGCAGTGCAAAAAAGTATTGGGAGGAGCTGTGCACCTCAGAAGCTGGGGTTTCTTTTGAGTTATTTTGCCTGCACTGTGCCTCAGACAAAGCGATTTGGCTGCTTGTTTTTGTGGCGTTGTGCTTGCTCTCTACTCTTTATTCCAGGCCTCAGTCCATTCATATCTAATTCAAAGATGCAGTGTCTGAGAGAAAGGTTTTGAAGGTGTGTTTTTAGTGGAAGGTAGATCAGTGTGAGGAGGAGGTCTGGTACTTAGAAGGCACAGTTTTTAGCAAGTTTGAAAAAGTGACATGCAGTTAACACTGTAATGTCAGTGTTTTTGTTGAATACTTCAAGGCTTGGAATTGGAGGAATTGGCAAGTAAAGGACTGGACATGCTAAGTGATCTTTCCTTGTTGTTAAAACTAATTCAGAGTGAGAATAAGGTCATTGGACTTTGTAGCAAAGCAATTAGAATTCAGTTCTTGTTTGTGCTTTGTTTTTAATAAAATCACTTGTACAAAACATACAGTTGCTTTTCTCTAGTCAAGACACAAAGTATTTAATAATGTGACAGTTCTTACTTTAAAAAATATTTTTATAGCATTTTCCAACTTCACACAAAGTGATCACAGTTCCCAAAAGCTTAGAGCAAAGGAAAATGGTGAAGAGATGATTTGGGTTCCTGCAGTAACCTCAGCTGGGACCAGAACCTGGCTCTCCAGGCTTTAAGCTGATATTCACAGCCTCCCTGGTGGCTCATAATTAACTCCTGAAGGAGCATTACTAATCTTATCACAATGGGACACGAAAAGGTTCTAGGATTTTCAGTGACTGGATTTTTATTTTGATAGCATTTTTTAAATGGAATCACTACAGCAATGTTCTGACTGTAAAAGTAGGATTTTTTTCCCTTCTTTGCCTTAATGGGGTCTTTTAATTTTCCCTCATTCTAGTTAAACAAGTATACAGCTTCCTAGCTGTATTTTGATAGCTAGCATTTGTTCGTTGTTCGGTGTAGAAACACTGGCTCATGCTATTACCACGTGTGTATTTTTGAAGTATCCATGAATTTAGAACCATGGGGTTCTAAATTCCCATTATTTGTGTTTTATTATCGCAAGAGGATATACTTCCTAAAATGATGGATAGTTAAATAGCTTACAACCTTAATTGTTTTAAGATTCAGAACTCACCCAGCTGAGTTGGTTGATCCAGTTGGTTAGATGTTGTGGTGTTCTGGCTAAAGAAATAGCCTCTGCTAAATGTTAAACAAAACAACTGTGAGGACTTTGTGCAGTTGAACAGAATATGAGACCACAAAATGATGATTTGATGCATTCTGCACCAGAGAACAGATTTCTGTCTTGTATTGCCTGCATTTGCAAACTATACTTTTGGAAATCTACTGCCACAGAAAGGCCTCAGATTGAGGCTGACTCGTTCTCCTGTGTTTTTCCTTTTTTCCCTTCAGAAACAACACTAGGTGTTTAGGCAACTTGCTGCTTCACTACCAAATCCTCTAGATAATGCGCTCAATAACATGTGGGAGTGCTGTAACTCCTCTGTGGCAGTCCTGTCAGGATCATACTGTTTGTGATTTCTTCCTGTTTGTATTCAGACTGTTAACTACAACTTTTTTTCAGAGAAGGGGCCATGCTGTTTCATAGCTTATGGGTGTTTGCTGATTTAAAAAGTGTGATTGACTTTGTATTCCTCTCGAGCTAGGCTATGACCATCCTCTGCACTGTGGTGTGGTGTTATGGTTCTAGGGTGGTTTTTTATTCAGAGGGGGATATTTTCAGTGTCCTTTAAATCTGAAGAAAGGATCTAAGTAGATTCTGAGCTAGAGGAACCAGTCCTCCAGCTTAAAAATTCATTGCTAGTTAGAGGCATTTCACAAATTCTACAGGTATCTGCCCCAGTCTTGCTGTTCCTGCTAAAGAAGCAAAGTATTTCCAGCTGGATATTTAAATACCCATGCATTTTTTACTGAATGTGTAACTCTCTGACACTTTCCTGGCTCATTGGTGTAACTTTTTTTCTGTGCCACTGACCTTAGAGGGATTCTATACAGCAAAATATGACCTCCTAGCTTTTCAATGACAAATCCCCTCCTTTTTTTGCTGTGCCTTCAAGTCAAATGTGTGGAGATCACATTCTGAAAGCATTAAATCCTCAATATTAATTACAGAATGGCTGAGGTTGGAAGACACCTCTGGATATCATCTGGTCCCATTCCCAGGCAGAGCTATCTGCAGCTGGTTGCCCAGGACTGTGTTCAGATGGCTTTTCCATAACTCAAGGGCTGAGCACCTTGTGTAGTTGGTCACCCTCACAGCAAGGAAAGTGTTTCCTGATGTCCAGACAGAACCTCCTGTATTTTGGTGTGTGTCTGCTGCCTCTGATCCTGTCACTGGGTGCCACTGGAAAAAGCCTGGCTCTGTCCCCTTTATTACCATTGCTTTAGGTGTTCATATATGTTGATAAGATCTCCCCAGAGCTTTCTCTTCCTTAGACTGAAGTCCCAACTCTCTCAGCCTTTCCTCTTGTGAGAGATGCTCTGGTCTTTTAATAATTTTTGTGTTCCTTTGCTGGACTCTGTCCACTATGGTCGTATCTTTCTTGTAGTGGGGAGCCCAGAACTCCAGATGTGGCCTCATGAGTGCTGAATAAAGAGAAGGATTGTCTGCCTCAGCATGCTGGCAGTATTTTCTCTATTGCAGCCAGAACACCATTTGCCTTCATTGCTGCAAGGCATGTTGGCTCATGTTCAACCTGGTGGCCACCAGGACTTCCAGGTCCTTTTCTGCCACGCTGTTCTCCAGCTGGACAGTCTCTGGCATGTGGTTGTTCTTGTGCATGTGGTTGTTTGTCCCAAGGTGTAGGGATTTTTGACTTGTCTCCCCTTGGTGGTGATGAGGTTGCTGTGCTCTGGATGGCAGTGTGACATCTGGCATATCCACTGGTCCTTGCAGTTCAGTGTCATCAGCAAACTTGCTGAGGGTACCTACTGCTCCATTATCTGGATTGTTAGTGAGGATGTTGAGCAGGACTGGACCCAGTATTGGCCTGTGGGGCACACAGCTTGTCAGCCAGGCCTCTTGACACTAATCACCACCCTCTGGACCCAGATGTTCTGACAGTTTTTGGTTTACCTCACTGTGCTCATCCAGCCTGAACATCAACAGCTTCTAAGTGAGGATTTTGTGGGACACTGCACTACAAGCCTTGCTAGGCCATATCCACTGCTCTCTCCTTGTTCTTCTATACAGTGAAATGAAATCTTCAAATTTTTTTGTTTTAAAACTAGAACTAAAATACATGTCTTATTTTTGCTAATTTTTCTTGTCATGCTTTAACCTTCTTGTGGGCTATCTTATACCCAACTTAGGTCATTATTTACATCAGTATTGTTACATCATTAAATTGTAATGGTCTACTGTTAGAGAATTTTCATTCTGCAATCACTGTATTACCTGAGGACTTTTCAGTGACAGAAAGCTGTTTTCAGGACATTAATTTGTTTGATGTTTGCCATATTGGCATTCTACTGCAGATTACAGATTCAGCAGAGAGTGTTACTGTTGTTCCAGAGAGAACTATTAAGTGATCAGAACTACGTTTATCAACCAAACTGACAATCCTGCAAAATAGGAAATAAAGTTTGGGAGCCATGTTCTGTAAACCTGTGTTGGCTGATACCATGAAATACAAGAACAGCTGTCAAGTCAGACTAGAAGTCCGTCTAATTTTCCTCCTGTTTGTGGCAGAGACCAGTGCTAGATTGACAGGAGACCGGTGTTAGAATAGGGCAGACATATAGTGATGTTTTTCCAGCTAAGAATTTGCAGCTTGGGGGTTTCCTGAGCAGTAGGTGTTCGTTTAGTATGTAATAACCAAATAGTCTTAATTTATAATTCTTGAAATGTGGAGAGGACATAGTGTAAGCCATGATTCCCCTGATTGCTGACTGAGTAGAGCAATGGATTTCTTCGCCATCTAATTCATTTCAGTCATCTGTATTATAATCTAAACACATTATCCCACTGCCCCGCTGAGTACTATTGGTTGCCTTGGAGCTTGTAATTTTGTTCTTGTGCTTGGGATTTTTTTTCTTCTGTACATGACTTTATTTTCTACAGATAATCTTATTGCCTGCTTTTATGTGGTACTTTAGCATTTGATTTTATGGATTCTCCCCTCTTTCTACCCAGAATGATTTAAAGCACTCTCTAAATCTTCATTTATTCCAGTTGGAGAAAGGTGTAGCTGTGGAAGGCTGCCTCCTTGGAAGCTGCTTTGTAATGTTTGAGATGGCAATTGGGGGCAGGATCCTTCTTTATGCTGTGTTGTGGCACGGAAGAGAGCTGGGTGTGACTTTACCTCAATGACAGCATCTAGCATCAAAGTTATCCTGGAATTAGGAAAAAAAGATAATGTATTTGCTTAAGCTTTTCATTGGTGTCCATTTTCTGCATTTCTGAGACTCTGTTTTCATTACACTGATAGACAGGCACAGGAGCTCATTTCCATGGGGTTCAGGACAGGCAGGTGTATGAGGTTTTTGATCTGGAGGCTGTGCAGCTCTGCTGGGCCAAAATCCATAAACTGGCCACATAGGTGCTTCCTTGGGTCTGGCTCACTGTGCTCAGAGCACTTCTGGATCTCAACTGAGGGATAGGGATGAAGGTTGTATTTACCTTTTCAGTGTTGCTAGGTATATAATACTGCTCTCCAGTGCTTAAATGGATTGTTTCTTATGGGTGTGTCCTCTTGGGTATCTGCTTCTTGTTACTATTATTGGTAGTATTAGTATTAGCCTTCTCTTGGAAAAGCATTGTAGTGGAACTTGTATACTTCTGTCTGCTTTGGTGTGGAAGTCTCATATGTTTGTTGGCTTACAGAGCTCATTGACATATTAAGTTGTCTTAAAGATACCTGATCACTTAAAAAAATCTACCAGGCCTGAAGTAGCTTTATTTCTTATTTCCCTACTTGAAGTTGTTTGTCGTACCAAAGTGGTTTAGGGGTTTGGGGTGTGGGTTTTTTTTTTTGTTTGGATTTTTTTTGTGTGTATCTGTGTGGTTTTTTGTTTGATTGGTTTATGTTTTGTTGATTTGGTTGGTTTTTTTTTTTTTTAAGTACCTTTTCTTCCTCTGCAACTCTTACCTTCAGTATTTTGAAATGGAGTTTCTCTGTAACTCTTTTGCATTTTTGAGCCTAACCTGCTTTTATAAAGCAAGATGTGGTGGAATGATGGGTCCTGAGATAAACTTGTCTGGAAATAGAAATCTTCTTTGAGAAAACTATAATCTTGTAATGAGTAAAAGCACCATGTGGGAAATCTTAGCTTTGGTAGTCCTGATCAAGAGCCTTTTTGGTTGCTTAGTGTGAGCATAGATCCCTTGTATTCTGGTTGGTTTCTAGAGGCTAGAAATTGGAGCTGCAAAACTTGAAATTAAAGAAATTCCTACTTGGCATGGACAAACTGACTTTGTTTTCCTCACAACTGTTTTTGAATTTATTTCAGTAATAATATTTAAGGAATGTGTGTCTTGATACAGGAGCCGTCATCACAAAACATTTTGTCTAAAAGTGTTGTCAAGCTAGTGCATTTCTCCAAAAATGTTTGTGATAAAAATACTTGTTGCTTCTAACTTTGTCCTTTGAAATAGTTTAATTGCCTTTAACGAGAACTTTTCAAAGCATAGTCTGTCAAGGCATTTATGTTGGAGATTCCTTTTACCACAGGAAAGTCTTAGTGAAAATGTTGCCCTTAATGTGAGAATTGAGTAAGTCATCTCTGCCTGTACCTCTTCCTCCAGAGCACCATCAGTTGAAATTATTGCACTGTATTATTAAAACTAACCTGATCTTGAATAAGCTTTTCCCTTCCGAAGGTCACTGGTACAATACCCTGCAACTGCGCAGGTAGAAAGGCTCAGATTGCTGCAGGAAATTATTTCGAGTTTTTATTTGCACAGAGAGATTCTCCATACAGAGTATACAAACACATCTTTCTGCTTTGTTCTTGTTTTCCTGCTGGTTTGGTTTTGTGACTGGTGTTCATGTGAATGCTGGTGCCAGCACAAGAAAGGGGAGGAATGAGGGTGAAACCAGCAGCCCAACAGGGAACAACTCCAGTGGTGTTCTGCGTCATGTTCAAGTCCTTGTGGATTTACAGGAGCTTATGAGCAGTACTTGTTAATTTTGCTGTTACAGCAGTTGCATATGAGATGGTTGAGGCATGAGATAGTTTTTACTTTTTTTTTTTCTTTCTATAGAAGAGTTTAGTACTTTCAGCATTGTTGCTTGTATCCTTCTCTCTTTCCTCCTGATAAAGATTGACAGCAGTCTCTTCAGCAACCTCAGATCTCTTTTGGGCTGTGCTTGTTGCAGGTAGACCTACTCTCTTGAGATTGATGTTACTCATGGATTCCTTGACTATTCAAGTCTTAGTTTTCTGAGCATATTTCTTTCCTGTTACTCTTATTTTTTACAGGTATAAGAGGAGTACGATGATTTTTTTTCAAATTTAAATATGTCTTTTTTCTTTGGTAGTGGTCTGGTCTTGTGACACAAGGCTCAGAAAAGGAGGTTTAAAGTGTTGCTCATAGACTAGTCTAGTAACCATCTCCAATAAAGCACCACTTTTTTGCCATCATTTTCTTAAAGGCAGTGCAGTGAATTTGAGGGTAGGTTTTCCTATTCTGTGATTATTGCTCATGCTTGCCAGGAGAGAAAAGTTAATGGGAAACTGCTCAGGATTCCTATGGGAAACTGATGATAAACTCAAGACATGAAACTTCAGGGATGTTTAACTTGTCAGGTATTATGTAGCAATCCCTGCTTGCTGTATAAAACCTTATGATAAGGTGTGGAGTGTATGCTATTCAGCTTGGGGTTCATTCCACAGTCTCCCACAGCAGTTCACTCTTGTGGGGTACCTTTTGCACAGATTGCATGGGAAATTTCTGTTTTCTCTTTAGCTTTTGTGGGTTGTCTTCACAGAAACCTTATCTGCATATGTACTCTTGGCCTGTGTGAGGTAGTTGTGGCTGGAAATTGGGAGTGTGAAATCGCCTACTTACAAACCAGCAGCTTGGCTTGGATACCAAAAGGCAATTCTAAACACATTCAATTCCTTGCTGCTGTCTACTTTTCACTTTTCTTTCTTCTTGGGCTTGGAAGCTACTTCTACCAGTATAAAAAACCTTGTTTCTCAAGCAGAGCTTTTTTTCCTTTTTTTTCCCTGAGGAGAAATACTTTGAAGTTAAACACTGTTGATAACATTAAGATTTCACTGTTTGGACCTCTAGTCTGTTTTCTTTGCCATGCTCAGGGTTTGCAAGTAGCTGAAGTGTGTTGTCCATAGTCTGTGTGTAGAAACTGAAATGAAGCAAGTGAAAATGAAGGATTTAAAGACATGGATTCCAATAGAGGAAAACAGTGCTGGTGTGCCCATCTTAGGTTTAGAAAGTTGATGCTGATTTATGTTAGAATGAGCATGGTATCAAAGCTGAGATTTTTCTTCTTAATTAAGAAGAGCGTGCGTAATTTTTACAGAATTAATCTTAGTTTTATATCTTGATACAATGCAAATACTCTAACTATAATTGGAAGCTCTTTAGGGGCTTTTTCAGATTGCTTGTCTCTTTGGGAAGAAAGGACTCCAAGCTTTAATTGACATGCGTACCTGATACTACTCCAGTGTCTTTGCTGCCCATAGAGGATCTTTCCTAAGTGGATTAAAAATTACGTTAGAAATTACTCTGTTGCTTTCCACTTTTGGACACAGTATCCTGTAAGCAAGAGTGATATATGGGTTGGCCCTTTCTTCTGTTGTGATCTTTTGAACTTTTGGAAACATTCTTTACCTTTAGTTCTACGTAACTCCATAAATAGTGATGTTTCTCTGGACTGTTTCTTCTGCTAGTCAGAATTTGTTGTTTGTCCCTTTTGCTTTTGGCTTTTGTACATCTGTTTCCTTGTGTTTTCTGTTTTGGGGAACTTACTGTTATATTTTTGGCTCTCACATGCATCATACTTGGATTTCCTAGAAGATTATAATCCTTTCTCCTCTGGGATACTGTATTCAAGCTTGTACAAGGAAATACAAGTATATCTACAGTTCATGGTCATTGCTTCATATGTTTATTTTGCACATGAAGTTGTGAATGGTTGTAATAAGACAAGAGATGTGTTTTTTGATAGTGACTTGCAAAACACACAGAAATGCAAGCAGATGTTGGTTCTGTGGCAGGGGTAAAACTCCAAAGCAAAAAGTCTCCAAAACAAAAAACTGATTTGAAGCTGAACACCATCTAGTTCTTAAACAGATTCCCAGCACCAAGTCGTATTTACATTAAACTTCAGTAAAGGTGGTGGTAAGTTGTTCCCATAACATCATAAATATGCTGTGTGAGTGGATGTTGTGGACTGTGGAGTATGTCACAAATAACAGTTTCATTTCTTTCTGTTTCAGATTAAGGGAAGTTTCAGAGAAGCTGAACAAATATAATTTAAACAGGTAAGGCATATCACATGCTGCTGTAAATCATTTAGGAAAGTACAATTTCTCTAACAGCAGCAAGAAGCAGATGATTGTACTGTAGATGATGTAGCCTTAGAAATCCACAATGCTACTGATACTAAAGTCTAGAAATACTTCAGGTAACACAGGAAGAAAATGAGAGGTTTTCAGTTATGATAAATTATATTATTAAAATCTTCATTACAAAATGATTTCTTAATATGAGGTATAAACCCTGTTGTTTATTCTTGATCAGATTAAATGAAAACAATCACCTTTTAAGATATTTTTCCTGCATTTTGTGTGCTGTGTGCTTCAATGAATGCACATTTAGTCACTTTTGAAAGTTTTTTGTATTGGTAACCACCATTGCACATTTTTCCTTCCATGCACAGCTTGATTTTTATTTTTTTAAGACTTCAAAAGTTTTAAAATGCTATAAATTCTCACTTTTTATTTTCAGCCACCCGCCTTTGAATGTATTGGAACAGGCCACTATTAAACAGTGTGTGGTGGGACCAAATCACGCTGCATTTCTTCTGGAGGTAAGTTGCTGAAATCTTTTCAGATGACAAACTTGAAACCCTACAGTTAAAATTAGTTATTCTAACAGTAAATTGATTAACACTCTTCAGTGACTGAAGACTTGTGTTTTAACTTTTTCAGTAAACTTGACTTACATTTCAGTTTTGAACACTTCTTTTTCGCTCTAAATGCAGGATGGTAGAGTCTGCAGGATTGGTTTTTCTGTTCAACCAGACAGATTGGAATTGGGTAAACCTGAGAACAGTGATGGGTAAGAAACGCTTTTCTTCTAAGATATTTTTTGAACTCAATAAGCAGCTTGGCTGCTTTTCTGGTTGTTCTTATTTGTTTGTTTTCGAAGTAGATTTTGGAATGGATATTTGGAGTAGAGACACAATGGTTATGGTGATGCAGCCAAATAGCCTAGCTTGACAAACTGGTGTAGGAAGAAATAGTATATGTGATTCTGAAAGAAGTGAGACAGGCTCTCTTTAACTTCAAGAAACAAACTCTGCCAAAAATAATCCATAAGAAAGAAGCTGTGTTAAATTGGTAAGCTTAATGTAGAATCCACTCTGAAAGTGGTCCCATCTGGCAGTGCTCAATTTCTAGACCTGTGGTCCTCTGTCCAGGTAAGTCCCCCTTAATAGGACTAATTAACAGTTCACATTTGAATTTAAACCACTTAATATTGAAGTAGCATACTCAGGCTCAGGTTTACATTTAGAACACCTGCTGATTACAATCTGTACATATACACTAATGGAAAACTTAGCACAGTGGCTAACTCCAGTCACTAATTAGCTAAATATGTATTTGCAACTGTGCTATTACGGATTACCAATGTCTGTAAGGTCTGTTAGGCATGCTTTCCACTTTCTTTTTCCAGTGTACCTCTTAATACACAGTTAGATTAGTTTGGAATATTCCCCAAGGGTGTTGCTTAAGCTGGTATGTTACCAGACTAAGTCCCTGAGAATTTCAACCTGGGGTTCCAGGTTTTGTTCTTAACCCATTTGGGATTGTTTTGTGACTGATTTACCATCTTTTACTTTCAGTTCAAAGTTGAGCAGTGGCTCAGGGGCAGGAAGGACATCCAGGCCAGGCAGGACTAGTGACTCCCCATGGTTTCTGTCTGGTTCTGAAACTCTGGGCAGACTGGCAGGCAACACCCTTGGGTAAGTTTTGATAGGATTGAGGCTGCAATCTGTTTGTTCCATATTTGAGTATATGTGTATACACATATATAAATTGTATGCAGTATGTATAAGGGAACGTATAATCACAGCAGTTGTGTAGGTAGGGTATAACAAAAAAAAAAACTTGATTGACTTGGTTAAAATAACAGACATCTAAGTGACCCTTCAGCACACAGGATACAGAGTGTTCTTCATATATGTGTGAAGAACAACTTGGTTTAGGCTGTGTTGTCTTTTGAATGTTTTTTTAGTTCCTTGATTTTTGAAAAACAGTCTTTTAGAGGGACACTATCCATTTAAACCATGATAGGCTAGAAGCATAAAGTGAAATAAGTGCATTAATGCAGGAAGAACCTTCATTATGTGCTCCATTATTTTGTGCCTTCCACTCCCTTGCTCCAAGTTATGAGTGGTGTTTTGATAGTCAGGGTCCTATATGTAGTGATAGAAAAGGAACATTTGAAAAAGGTTGTTTCTCAGAACCTTTAAAATTGTACTGTATGCAAAATATACTGTATAGATCCAGTTTTCTTGTCATTAGCTTTAAAATTGATAGTGTCCCTTTTTATAGAAAGATAATTTTCGTTCCATGATGACAGTAATCTCTTCATTACGTGTTTTTGTAAGACATGTCTAACTGTGCTACTTCCAGAGGTTACTCACTGCAGTAAGGAGAACTGTGGTTTCTGAATGTGAATGATTTGTTAAGAGGAAGAACTACATCTTTTCCATGAATTTCCAGAAAATTTGTTGGTTTTTTATTACCAAATAAACTAATTTTGTTTGGGACTTAGTTGCATGAAGAATAACCATCCCCATAACCTTCCCAATTTTTTTTCTGAAATCATTACATATCTGAATGTAAAAATCCATGTGTTAAATGTTAAAGACAAACTAGTATTGTCACGTTTAAGAACTTGCTGTGGGACATGTAACACATTTTTTTCCTCATTATTCTTAGCTTAGCATAATGTGTTAAAATTGTTTGGATCTTAGAGACCAATCCTGAAGTGTTCCTAATGTCTTCTGTTGAATGTCTCAGAGCTAGGTAGTAGAGTAGCAGTAGGCACTATAACTAGTCTGTTAAATGGAGGGAATAATTACCTTAATAAATTAAATCTAAAACCATTCAAACTGTGAAGCAATTAGAGTAGATAACTGGATTTGGAAAATTGCTAGCATGCTGCTGCACAGTGGAAAGATGTGGTAAACTGGTAGGTGAACAGAAATGAGATGAGAGATTTCTGTTCTGTGTTAATATTTATTTTAGGTTTAGACAGCTTTAATAGCAGTGGCTGTGTCCTTATTCTCCTTAACAGGACCAAGTTAGGACGCACAGGGAATATTAGAATTATTACACAAATAGAAATGGTTTTAACTGTGAGATGTCTAAATGATGCCATTGATAGTTTATAACTTAAAGTAGAAAATGTCTCTGTAGTAAGTATTGATCTCTAATACGGAACATTTCTTTAACCCCTCACCTCCCTGCAGAGGGTTGAATTGAGAGTTGCTCTGTAGGTAGAATTTGACTTCCCCTCAGCCCTGTTCTTTTCCTCTCAGCCACCTTCCCACCTTTAGAACAGTTGAAGTGGCTCACTTTATTTAAAATGTCACATTCTTCTTTGGTGTTGTTTTTTTTTCTTTTTTTCTATTTTCAGTTGTATATTTTCATGTTTTTTTAGAATTCTCTTTCTAACTCAGGAGACAAGACATCATTGAATTGCTTTCTGTTTTGTCTTGTCATTGTCTGTGTGGTCAATAGCTGGAATTCTGAAAATGCAGATATGTCTGACAGGGCCATGTCTTAAGCAGACACTCGAATTACTTTGTGGTTGCAGGATCTTGTCAGAAGGAAAAAGAAAACCCAGTTTAAAAAGGGTGCTGGTAATCAATTGAAGGCTAAAATGCAAGACAAGTATTCTTCCTTAATTAGCCTTTAATAGCTAGATACAATAGACTTTTAATGTAAATTTATTAGATACTGTTTCAGAGAATGTGTCTGATTTTAAATGTTTTTCTTGAAAGGAGTTTGAGACTTGAAGTGGTTGATAGGAGGAAGGTTCTACTGATACAGATTATTAAGCAGCAGTAAGACCATATCCAATATCCTTTAAGATGTATTACAAGATAAAGATTAGTTAACCTCGAAGAACAAACTGGAGTCTCTTGTCTTTCATGGCAGCAGATTATCTTGTTTTAAATCCAGAGCAGATTCAATTGACACAATTGAATTCTGTGGTGAAAATTATTAGTGGAGAGTTGTACTGATGGTGAGATGTCTATTTTTCCAAATCACTGTCTTTTTGTTGCCTTATTTTGATACCAGTTCATAGAAACAAAGAAACCGTTCAGTCAGTTCAGACATGTTTTTGCAATGTGTACAGCTGATATTGATTTCTGCAATAAGAATATGCAAAAAGTAGAATATCTCTTGAAAACTGCACATGAGGATCAGAGAACTAGCTAGTGTAAGATTTCTTTTGCAGTAGGGATTACCTAATTTTTCCAGTGTAATCCTAATCAATTTCTTAGTGTAAATCAAGTATGAGAATCTTTAGAAGAGCCATCTAAGTATAGTGATCTTCTGTCAGAGCCATTGATAGTGAAGTTGGTGCATGTGTGCTTTTATAGCAGGAAATTGGCAGATAAGTGTTAGATGTTACACTACTGCTACTGCTTTTAGAAAATCTGGGAATTGATCCTTTTATGTATTTAGGAATGTATATATCCATGCAGTTATATGAGTAGGAAAGAGTGCAAGTTGGAGTCCTGTTTTTTTATTTCTTCTGCATATTTCAGAACTTTATCAATTTCCTGGTATTCTTGTTCTTTCTAGTTTTGAGAGTTACTTTTATAGTGTTTGTCTATGAAGTCGAGCTGCAGTATTTTTCAGAGGCTGCATTTATTATTATAATAAGCTTATTATTATAAGCTACTAATAATACAACTAAAGACTTCTTGAAGCAGTCCCCAAAGTATTCTGCTGTATTAAAAAAAAAATAATCTGAATCTTCTAGAAGTCGCTGGAGTTCAGGGGTTGGTGGAAGTGGAGGAGGATCTTCTGGTAGATCATCTGCTGGAGCTCGGGACTCTCGAAGGCAGACCAGAGTTATACGCACAGGACGCGATAGAGGATCTGGACTGCTGGGGAGTCAGCCACAGCCAGTGATTCCAGCATCAGTCATTCCAGAGGAACTAATTTCACAGGTATGTGAGCTAGAAACTTCTTGTTGCCAAAAACTTGGAGAGTTTCTCAGAGCGTGCGTATCGGAATGTGTTGGAGTAGTGCCTTTTCTCCAAGGAGTAATGCCATGTAATTGAAGAAATTGACTTTCCTTAGCTGACTTGGTTTTATTCTTAAATACTAGTGGAAGTGATAGACTTTTGGATTCTAGAATTTTCATTTCCCAAACATCCCCCAAGATAAGGTATATGTTTAATGTACATGAGGAAGGCCATGTTTGGTTGCAGAGGGGAGATTTAGTGAGAAAATGAAATATTTGAGAATAGTATCAAATGTTAAGTTTCTTGAGGGAATGTAATGAAGGAGGGCAGATTGACTTTTTTTTCATGTTTGACAAAAGGAGTGATCCATTTTAGATATAAATGAAAGACATGAAATTTATTTAATCTCTTTAAAATACTGGTAATTTTTCTTCGTGGACACCTCTGCTTAATTTTTTATAAATGTGACTTTTATGAATGTTGGATGTAAATTGCTCTGCTTTTGCCTTTTAATGCACTGAAGTCTGAAGAATCTGTCAAGTCTGTTAAAACATATTTGAAGAAAAGAATACATTCAAAATATGTGACTAGTTAACACATTTCAACTGTTACCTTGGAACTAGTTGCTGGTCTGCATTTGAAATAGAGATGTCAGTTGCTAGGCCAAAGATAATCTGCTTTGCTTTCCTTGCTTGATATTTTGCCTTCTTTTTTTTCTTTTCTTTTTTAAATAGTGTACTTTGTTTACCTTTAAAACAGAATGTGTCTAAAACATTTTTGAGGTAACTTTAAAGCAGAGCAATAGGAAAGATCTTCACAGATGATGTATAGATTCTAGGTGGTCTCAAAAATCTGTAAACTTCTGGCATAGAATGCTATGACAAAGAAATTTACCTTTGAGTGCTGTTAGAATGTCCCATTCTTTTGGGTTTTTTTGCTTGCTAACAAACCATTTTACTTGGTGCCTTATTTTTACTCTGTTGTGAAAATACGCAGCACTTGTTTCTTACGTTCTTTTGTTTGTAATCTTTCAAAAGTGTCATCATCTATGACATTCAGTAGAGGGTAATCTGGAAGAACAAAGTGCTCTGAGTCCTAGACATAGTGAAAAAAAACCAAAGTTTCTCTGGTTTTTTGTAAATTCATTGCATCTGACGTTTGGAAGGTTTTATCTGCATTTACACTTTGTTAATAAAAACTTAAATGTTGTAGAAAATGCTGATGATAAGCCTTTAGAAACAGAATGAAAAACAGAGTCAGTAAGGTGGTTTTGTTTGAAGGGCAGTGGAAAGAGAAACCAGTGTAAAAGACAGGGATTGAGGTGTAGTTTTGGCACAGCAATTGATTGCAAACTCTGTCAATTGACATACTAAGTTTAAACAATTTTATAGAAACTTAGAGAATGCTCTCAAAACCAGATTTTGCTTACTATTTAACTACAGCATTAAACATTCCACGAAGTAGATGCTGAGATTCCATTGGGAAATTTAATGCCAAAGCTGAAATTCTGTGGCCTAACTGGAACTGAGAGAAGGCTGGATGTCTAGTACAGGATACTGTGAAAAATTGATATGAGCCTGTGTCTGTATGTACTGTTACTGATTTTTGATTCCTATTAGACTTCTTCTAGAATTAAACATTTTCTTGTGAATGGTGGTTGGTGAGCTGAGAATGACCAGTAACCAATTCACTCTGCTCTTACAGGCACAAGTTGTTTTACAAGGGAAGTCCAGAAGTATAATTATTCGAGAACTCCAGCGAACAAATCTTGATGTAAACCTTGCTGTAAATAATTTGTTGAGTCGTGATGATGAAGATGGAGATGATGGGGATGACACAGCAAGTGAATCATATCTTCCTGGAGGTTTGTATCCTGCAAATTTTGATAAAAAAATGCCAATGTGTTCTTATTTTTCTGTATTTAAGCACTGACAGCAAGCTCCGCGCTGTGCAAGGTGCGCAGTGAAGACAATTCTTGCTTATTGGAGCAAAGTCTAAAGAAGCACAAAATAAAAGATGGACTGGGATGTCTTGAGGGATTAGGATAGCCACTGAATAGTAACTGTTGATACTGTCTGTGTGGGCCATGAATGTTACGTTTTCTTTTAGGGTCCCAGGCTTTGTAACACTATCATTACTTAAGTCTATTTTGCTGCTCAACAAGATGCTGAGACTGCTGTGTGGCTTGCTCATAAAAGCTAATTCTAAAACTTTCTAGTGACTTGCATGTTTTTTACTACTAACATATATTCTTAATATTTGTACAAGTTTTTAGAGCAAAAATTATATGCTTTTTTAAAATCAAAAAGTCTTAATAGAGGGCAAAACAGTTTACAGTGGTTATAGTTATACCGAGAATTTATTCTTCAAGTTCCCCTTATAAACGCTGTTCTGGCTATAATGACAAAATCCTGTAATATAAGTACAGCTATTTTTGAAATACTGTCTGTCCCATATAATTGCTTTTTATAAAAGACTGTGAATCTTCTTTTACATTGGCTAAATAATTTAGGCAGTCTTTTCTTGCTGAGTGAACAGATTTGAAAGTACAGCAGCCAAATCCAATGTTGTGGTAGTTGCACTGCACGAAAAGAACACATCTGAACTCTTGACTACGTAGTAGCTTTTCTTCTGTGTGTCAAAATGATGTTTTGGTATTTTTCTAATAAATGTTTTTTTTCTTTTCTGCTCATCTGGTTCACCAGGAAGGTTCATGGGCTTCATCCATCTTTATCGTGTCAGTCATGTGATTAGAGAATGGGTTTTTTAATTTCTGCAACAAAAACTTTGCATTTCATTTTGCTTCTTCTAGTTTTAGTTGCATCTGTCAAGCATCTTTATTTTGCTGTAGAATCAAGAATCTTTTAGTGAAAGGGGTGAAAAATCTTTAATCTCAGTCTTATGTTTTAGTGATCAGCTTAATAGCATTAGACAGATGCACTGGATGAAGTAAATTCTTGTAAGTTTCCAAGTGTTCAAAGCAGTTCTTAGTTTTAAGCATACCCAAATGCATTCCTTCAGAACTGGCCTTCAGAAGAAAAATCACAGTTAGGAACTTCTACTGTAAATTACTGCTTTTAACCATACTAACCAGGCTTCTACAGCATTAACTGTTCTCTGAGTACCTCTTGTGATCCTAAGGACCAATTAATAGGGACCATCTGACAGCCTGTGACTGGTAACGTTTATTTGAAGGTGCTTCCACTACAGTATGTGAGTCTCATCTGTTTGAGATGGGTTAAAGTAGTATGCAGAGTTTCACTGTCCTCACTGGATGTCCAGAAAAAAATTTTCTCCTTGGCTTAATCTTTAAATCTTCTTCCCTGTTCAGAGTAAATTTCCTGGAATGGTTTGCAATGTCCTAAAATTAGGTTTTTTCCCTGTTTTACCCCACAGAGAAATTGGGCTAATTTTTTCTCAGATTTTATGGGAAAAGATAAGAAAACAATGACTGAAATGACACTTGATCTGTCTTAACACCAGTCTTCAGAGATGTAATTTCTGATTTGTCGAATGTGCTATGCCTTCTCTGTCCTAAGTTTTATGGGTAAAAATCAGTTTGTTGCACAGAAATGAACTAGTTTGGTGTCTGAAACTGATCAGAAGTCTAGCTGAGCACTAGGCAGTGCTGTCATGACTCTACTGATGATACACTGAATAGTAAAAATTACCAGCTTTGCTTGTGGCAAATTGGAAGCTAGTTTTCAGGAAAACCAAATGGCCAGAGAAAGTTGCCTATAGCTCTTTTTAAAAATATTTTGCTCTACAAAATTTGCAGTCTTCTTGCTTTCATTTGTCCTCTCATGTCTGGATGCCCCTTTGGAACTATAACATCTTAAGAGAAAACTGTGGATAACTGATAAATGCTTTCAATTGTAAGGCTTTTTATTGTTCTGAAAGATAAAGAGCCTTTAAAAAAAATTATGTCAAATTATGCTTTAAAGCTTTTTTATTTTCATTTCAAGCACAAAAAAAGCAAGTGACAAGACAGATTTTGCCTCTGGACTTTTGAGGCTCTTGCATTTCAATTAAAAGCATATGTTAATTTTGTCTTTCTGCCTTCCGCATGCCTGATGCTTTGTAACCCTTAAATTTAGGGGTTACTTCTCTAAGCTTTCCAAGACAGACAAACTTTTTTTAAAGCACTTTACATATGATTTTAAAAAATAATAAAATTATAAATAAGCTGAGACACTTTCCAAGTACTGAGAAATTAATAAATTCTTGTTTTATGGATCATAATTTCATTAATAATATCAGTTGTGATGATTCCAGTTAGTATTGTAAATGTTATGCATCTGATTTTTTTTGAGGTAGGAATAAACATGTTTCAGTTTTTCCTGAATTCTTCAAAATGTCTAGAATCCAAAATGTTACTTTTCTGTACAGACTGCTGTCAACAGGTGTCTCTTAAATACTTATTTTTGGATCCCAGTGTACTTTGATTTTTGGCTTCTCTAATGTAGTCCTGTTTCTTTTGTTTTATGATAGTTAGCAGAGAGGACTATGTGTTCATTTGTTTCATAACAAACACATAAGGAGAATAGTCAAGGTAAAAAATATATAGAACAAGATCATTTAGCATAGAAAAGACTCAACAGCTTCTATGAGGCTCATACCAAGTTGTGTTAGAGGGTTCTTGTGGGCTTTATGTTCTGTTAATATTCTGAATAGATATGCTGTGGATGTTAAAATGTTTTGTTGTTTGTGTAGTTGAGATGAGTGTATATTTGCTCAGTAATTTCTGCATGGTACAGTGGGTTCTCGCTAGTGGGACTTGAGAAACGTGGGTTTGACAACATCCAGGCTGCTTTGCAGAGAAGAGAGATGGTCTGGTATCGCAGCAGGACTTACTGTGCTGGCTTCCAGTGAGGGGAGATGGAACCACAGCTGAGTGTAGGATCAGCTCAGCGGTTTGCCTTTGGGGAAAACAATTAGATAATAGGGTTGGGGCTTTTTTGTGGTTTTGTTGTTGTGGTTTGGTTTTCTTTGTTGTTAGGTTGTTTTTATTCTCTGTTTTTGTGAACTTCAAGCTGAATAATATTTTGAAGAAATATTATCTTATCAAGAATGAATTCTGGAGTTCTGTTTTAGTCTAGTTTCCTAGGAAACTAAAACAAATGTTTCTCTCTCTTCACTGTCACAGTTTTGCCAGTTTAATCCAAACTTGGAAGAGGAGGAGGTACTGAACACATTGAATACTTGAATATTTCATAAAACTGTGCAGCTCAGAAGAGGGGAGAGAACTTACAATTGCCCCCTTAAGGGAAAAGGTTTAAAGTGAGCTCTACTTGAGATCAGAATTGATCTAAGCAATGCCTTCAGTTAATGAATCCAGTGATAATGCTATTTGAATTGCTGCTTATGTGCATAGTGAAAACTAGGGGGTTTTAATTGGTGGTTCTTTTTGGTGCGGGTATTTTTTTGTTTTGTTTTCTTTCTTTCCTCTGGACTGGATATCCTTTTCCTTCCAATTTTCTGTGGTATTCAGTAGTGAATCATGGATATTTTCTTATGAAAATAGGTTCATGAGAAGTATCACACCTACATGTAAAGGGAGCAGTCTGATTTTGATCTAACACAGCACAAGAGATGAATGATATAATCCCATGGGATTTGTCTGAAGAGCAGGAAGATAAAGTTGTAGAGAGTGTTTTTTTTTTGGTTGGTTTTTTTTATTGTTTTTTTTGGGGTTTTTTGTTTGTTTTTTTTTTTTTTTTTATTTGTTGTTGTTGTTTTGTTTGGTTGGTTTTTTTTTCTTTTTTTAAAACTCTGGATTCTTAAACTGGATGTAGCCTTGCAGTATCTGTGTTTTCACAGCGCTAAAAAAATTCCAGTGATGTTTGAAGGGGAGTGGATTTGGCTCCTATCCCTACTGGTTTTAGCACCTTTCTTTGCTGATATAGAAAATGGAAGAAGGGGGATCTCTTTCAGAAATACTGGAAGAAAATTAAAATCTGATATGAAGCTGAAATGAGAGGGTAAGAAAAGGCTTCATTTCGTTACTCATCTTAATGCGTATTTAGCCCAAACCCGCATAGTTTTGGTTCTTACGTCTGATAGCTTGAATTTTTACTTTTTTGTTTTTTTGGAAACACAGCTAAATTCAAGATGCCTGACCTGGTGGAAGTGTGTGTGTGTGTGTGTCACAAGTTAGTGTGTGTTTTCTGTCAAGAGGATTTCTCACTTAGCTTACCTTAAAAAAATGCAGTATTTTCCATTTCCATGAATGAGGGTGGAAAGTTCTTTCCTGTACAGGGCAGTTTGGTTCCTAGAAAGAGTTCAGGGTTCTTTGCAGTTTTTTTCCTGGACACTGACCAAAAGATATGACCAAAAGGACTAGTTGCTAGACTATGGAGGGGTTGGAGCTTACCTAGGAAAAGATGATTGCAGAAGGAGGGAGCAGTATGTCAATATTGGGAAATACAACAGAACCTCGTCTGTGTTCCCAGCTCTGAAAGTCTGTTACTTAGGAGTTGTCACTGAAGGTGGGGTGTACTGCAGCTTTATCATTGTGAAAAGCCAGTAGCAACCAGGGTAAGAGTACTCTGAGTGATCTGAATTGTTTTAGATACAACCTGTTTGCCAAATGTGAATTTTCTCTCCAAGATTTCCAAGCAGTCTGTCATGGATGGGTTCCTAAAGTGTACTGTGTGAACTGTGGAGTCCCAAATGGTGTGCTTTCAGAAGCACAGCCTACACTTGAGTGGATTACTTAATTAATGCAAAAAACATTCATGTAGGTCTTGTTTCGAATCCACTGTGCTTGCTGGTTTACAGTGCTGTTTTTCTGTGGACAGTCAGTGGTATGTGTTACATTTCCTGTAGATGAGAGTTTAGTAATACAAGGATGAATATTCTGATGTGCAGGGATGTGAAAGTCTTAAATCAATTGATACCAGCTCTAAGAACAGACTTATGGCTCCTTTTTAGTTTTTGGATACCCTCTACTTTGTGTTCCTCCCTCCATTTCACTCCAGACACTGAGAAAAAGACCCATAACAATCAGATTCTGCTGTTAAGAATGCTTGTTTTCTAGCTACTGTTTTGTTTTATGTTTATGAGATAGAAGCTGAGAACTGGATGTGCAGAAATTCTGTGTGCTCCTTCCACATTTCCTGAAGGGACTCTCTGTATTGCCTCAAACAAGCTTCATGGGTGGTTTAAGCAGATGAGGTTGTCCTGCTACCAGAAGGCACTGTCCTGTCATTCCCTTGCATGGGGGTGACATTCGTGTGCCTGTATGGGCTAGTGAAACCTAGTAGGGTCTGGTCAGCTTTGCAGCAAGTCGCGAAGCTCCACCTTTGGGGCTCTGATTACTTCATTAAGTCACTCTGAAGATCCATTCCCACCTTACTTCTATACCCAGTGAACTTCTGTTTCAAGCCAGGTGAATGCACTAGTTGTAGATTTTGAAAACTCCCCTTGTCCCAAAGAGGTGCCTCCCACAGGGATAAAGGAGGGAAGGTAGGACTGCCCTTTTGTAGCAAGATGGTGGTCAGGTTCAGTTGTCCTGACAGTCCACATTGCTGGACTTATTTAAGTCACATGAATTTCCAGTAGCCTCTTTTGTGTGTGGACAGAAGCTTTAGTTTAGTTAATGGAAGGAGATTGT
This sequence comes from Eopsaltria australis, assembly GCA_034509425.1. Taxonomy (NCBI): domain Eukaryota; kingdom Metazoa; phylum Chordata; class Aves; order Passeriformes; family Petroicidae; genus Eopsaltria; species Eopsaltria australis. Next base: position 130,580 of record JAVTVJ010000002.1, on the reverse strand, counting down.
TTTGCATTTTAATGATGATCGTTACTTCAGGGAAACTTAAGTTTTCTAACACAGAAGCTAGGGCAGTCACAGTAGGTAATTTAAGTTCAACCTTTTGGTCTTTTTTTTTTTTTAACAGCATGGTATTAAAATATTGTGCTTTTTCCAGATTGTTGTTCATGTAGTTACCATTTAAAGCTTTGGAATGAGAGCTGCAAGTTGCTAGCTTGTGAATTAAATGAGTACATCATTCTCTGAAAGAAACATTCCATGGAGAAATGTGCAGTATTTGGCATCAAAGATGTTTTAAAAGGACCGCCTTTCTCCATCAGCTCTGTCCTCCCTTCATTCTCGGTTATCTTGGGAGCTCTGCATTACGTGCATGAGTGTGTGTACACATGTGTTTTTATGTCTCTATCTTACTTTAGTGCTTTGTTCTTTCAAGTGACAGTAAAAGTTTGAATTTCTGGGATACAGAACAATATGTTCTGGGAAATGTTTTGGGGAAGTCTTGTTTGGGAAATGTGGTTAGATAAGTGACAGAGCAGTTCTTGCAGGGAAGCTGGTTTTGTTCACTAGTTTGCGAAGCTTGATTGTAAATGTGGTTGCATAGGAGGCACATGAGTTTGCACTGGTGAATCTGAAGAGCAGAAATTCAATTAAAAGATAGGATTTTTGTTTTGTTTTGATATTTGTTTAGTTGATGGTCTCTCTAGCTGATGTTTTAAGTAGCTGATTATTCACTTAAGACCCTTGTCTCCTCTTATAGAGGATCTTATGTCTCTTCTGGATGCTGACATACATTCTGCTCACCCAAGTGTCATTATTGATGCTGATGCTATGTTTTCAGAAGATATTAGTTACTTTGGTTATCCATCCTTTCGGCGCTCATCACTTTCCAGGCTAGGCTCATCCAGAGGTAATTTTGCACCTTTTTTCTTTGTAATAAGTAGTTTGCTGTGGAAAAAGCTAGTGATAGTACACACTGGTGGTTGAGATGCTGATTTAATGTGAAAGTAGTCTGTGATATGTTGTCATATATAGAGTAGACAAGTAGACTGCTGCTCATCAAAACTATTAAGGAATTCTGACTATTAGCAGGTAAGTTCTGCAAGAATGTTGGTAGTCATACATTTTAAATATAATTGTTGATCACTGGTGTTGCAAGGTGTTACAAAATTATTGCATGTTAAGTTTATTTTAAACTGTAGTGTATGTACTTACTAATACATAGATTGCATTACAAGTATATAATTTGGCTCAAAAATTAGTAATAATCGATGACATGCAGCATTCTTAATACTTTCTTTTTTTTTCTTCTTTCTTTCTTTTGGGTTGCTCTTTGTACGCTGTTCTTCACATTTTCTTAGTTGTTCCATGACAGAAGTCACCTTTATGAAATAAGGAACTTTAGATAATAAGGAGGGAGAAGAAATCTAATTTTTACTTTTTTTAAGCGTTTTTATAGTTGGGTACAGAGAACTATTGGCAGGTGATAAAAAAAACTCCCTGAGCAGTGTTAGGGCATTTTTTCCTGTAAGCGTTATACACTTGAGAGATTTATAACAGACCATGCAGCAATTTCCTGTCTTTTTGAGGTTGTTGCCACAAATACCTAGAGTATTTCTAAACTGTTAATCCAACCTCTGGTGTGATTGTTTATTTAGTACAGTTTTCTTGCCTTTCATGAACATGTTTTAATATGTTAATTACTGAACATGTTAGTTCCTGCTACAAAATTATTAGACAGGAGTCAATGTGATGTTTGCTAGAAAGTAAGTACAGTACTTATATGAAATACATCTGTAAAGACAGGCTGTTGTGTTTGGCTTATGTAAAAACTTTCCCATTTGTCTAATACAGCAAAAGACCCAAGACTTGGCGTAATCCATTGAAACTATGATACAATAATGCAGTCATCTCATACATGTAATTCCAGTTGATTTTTGTGAGCATAAGTGAGGTACTTCGTAGGATAAATGCATTTATGTGCATGTGCGAATATTTAGCATCTGACATAACTCCTAAATTCCTCCTTTTTTTTTCCTTTTCTAAGGTTATTCTATATAAGACGTTACCACGAATTTTATAGTCCTTATTTTCCATGCATAGTTGACTTGTGGAAAGTTAGTTTGATTACCTGATTTAAAAATTTTTTCTGCATGAGCGAACTGCAGAGTACTGGCTTTAGACAGTTTATAGGCCAATTGGAGGGGAAGCATTTTGGTAAGGAACATTTTCCTAAAAGGATCCTTTTAAACTTGTCTGACTCTTGAAAAGTTTTCATTTGATCTACTCAAAGCAGATACACTTTAATTTATTAAATCCAGTCCTATGGAATATTTCTTTAAACAAAAGGGGTTGGATTATCAAACATGTATGAGAGCTTTTTTTAATGCTTGCTTTCTTTAACCTTTTCAAATTACTGTTTTTCTGGGAAAGTTGCTATGAAACTCTCTAATAAATACTCTTTTTTGGTTTGCATAAAGCTATCTGACAGACTGTATATACTAAAGATTCTTTTATTGTTGTAACTACATTGATAAAACTACAAACTGCATATTGTACTAGAAAACTTTAAATAACAATGTTAAATGTATTTGGCCTCATGATATAAGTGAAATTGCTCTAGCATTTTTTCATAGTGCACAGAAATGTAAGCCTTTATTTCTAGCTTATTTTATGTTTAGTAATTCTAAAGTACGTATTCTTGAAAGATTTAATTTATTGAATGTTGCATGTCAGGACTATATTTTTGATCTGTGTGAGTAGATTAACTACTGTTAGTTGCATCCTGAAGGGTCTTTACTAGAGAGTGGCTTACTTTTATCCCACTGGTGTGACCCAATTGCATACCAGTTCTCCTTCTTCCCTTAGAGAGAGACTCTGAGCTGTTGCGTGAACGTGAGTCCGTTTTACGTTTGCGTGAGCGAAGGTGGCTTGATGGAGCCTCATTTGATAATGAAAGAGGCTCAACAAGTAAGGAGGGGGAACCAAACCTGGACAAGAAGAATACACCTGTTCAAAGTCCTGTTTCTTTAGGAGAAGACTTGCAGTGGTGGCCAGATAAGGTATGGAATTCTTTTAATCTATTATTTGCCTGCTGTGCAATAGATCTTGTTTAATTTTTTTCCGAATAAATACTGTGTGTTGCCTTTTTGACTATCAAATCTTAGTTTTGTGAGGTAATGTATAAAGCATATTCCTTATTATACACTTAGTTAAATTGTACATTATTAATGACACCCTTATAGCTGCACTTCTGTTACTACTGTGTTAATTTTCTTCTCCGTCTATTTTCAAGATACTGCTGTAGATCATAAGGCTTGGGGTTTTTCTTTTTCTTTCTTTTATTTACTTGGGTGCTCAAAGCATTTAATTGGCAGTAGGAAACTCATGAAACAATCTGAACTATGCTTCATCCAGAAAACATTTTTCGATAAGCATTATTATTCGTAGAGATACATTCAGTTTGAGGGGATTGGGCTTTTAAACTACAGTGGTAAAAATTGGCATTTATTTGCAGTTGTATTTTGAGTTGATCAGTAACTTGGTTGCTCCTTCAAAATCCTTTGGCTTTGAGTACCTGGTTTTCTTTGTAACCTTAATTCCATTTTCAAGGCAAGAAGTAATTACCTCAGGAGATAAAAGTAGTAGAAAGACCAGCTATATGTTGCTAATTGAGTATCTGTGGTCACTGTCTCTATGGATTACCTGGATGTCTGGGGAGATGAGTTTTTAAAAACCTAAATAAAATAAAATAAAACAAAACTCAAACCAACCAATCCAACTAATAAGCTTCCAAAGAATGGAAGTGATCATCTATGTTTATTAGACCAAATTTTATGGACTTGTTCTAGTGTTCCCATATCTGTCTGTCCGCAGGATCTTTGAGATTGCTTTTTTGATCTGTCACACTTTCTTTTTCTGTGTCTCTTTTCTTTTCAGGCTAAATCTAGATAGAAAGCTTGAAAACAGAGGTGAATATAGAGGCTTATTTCTGCTCACAGCAGCATGACTTTAGATGTTGTTGTCTTGTTTTGGGCATTCAAACTGAGAAATTAAGAGACCTAAAAAGAATGTTTGTGTAATAGTTGCTCTCTACCAGATCTCTTATGTCTGAAGTGTTTTTCCTCTGTTTGTTTTGTGTTTGTTGTTGGTTTTGTTTTGTTTTGTTTTTCCTCATCTAGTAACGTTGAACTCCTCTCTGTGAAAGTTGGCAGCTTTTGTCCCCCTTGCTTAGAATGAGGAAAATCTAGCTTGGGTAGAGAGACATTTCAGGAATTTAACATCAAAGAATAAATGTAGTTTAGATTTGGAATACTGACTCATCATCTGTATTTTGGTACTGTTACTATGGCCATTATTACTGGAGTGGGTTTTTTTATTTGTTGTGCTGTGATACCTGAATGTATGCCTGTGCAGTTTATATATACACCAAACTGCTTCCCACTTAGCTGTTTGTATATGCACTCAGATAAACCCCAGCTTCCGGCTTACAGTTAAATGAAGGTGTCTTACTGGAAAGGCCTTCCATTTTTATTCAAAAGTAATTAAATTTTCCATCATTTCCTTCAGCTGAATAATCATAAGAAACGGTTGTGTGTCTTTCTTGCTGTAACTCCAGTATGAATTTTTGTTGGTAGTATTTTCCAACAGAAACTCTTCAAGGTGAAAATCCTGAGTGAGATGGTTTAGCAGAGAGGTCACTTCAGATGTTTCTTCAGTTTTGGAAAATAGGAAGGAGGTCTTGAAATGTTAATGGAAAAGACAGTAAAGCTAGGGGGCAAGTTAAAGCACACAAAAAAACCACTACAAAAGAACCAGTCATGTTTGCAAATGTTTTTCCTTCGTTTTTCATTATTTTGACCTTTAGCATTTGGGACAGAACTCTGTAGTAGGCTGTGCTGAGGGTGGTTAACTTTAGTTTGTGGGAGATGAAGTACCAGCCTGAGAGGCATGGGTGAAACTTTTGGAAAGCTGATAGTGTTCCCAAATGCATCAGTTTCACTGACAGTCTGAGACTGATGGTGTATAGACATGTTGTGCAGGTACTGAGTTTTTTCCACCAAATAAATGTCATCAGCTGCTCAGGAATCGAAGTCAATGAGTACATTCTTGTGATACTTCAAATCTTGTTGCACTGTAGTTCTACGCTTGCACTGTATCAGCCTTGTGCCGTGTGTATCAGAGCCACTCTGTAGTGGAGTAATGGCAAGTATGACTGCTTTTTCCCTGTTTGACTGCAGTTAGGTGCAAACCAAGCCATTAGTTTTTTCAAGTAGGTATGTTCTGCTTAGCTGTTGAGATACTAAGATTTTGTCAGTAGTCTGCATCATCTTCAAGTGTGTTAATTTCTCTGGTATGAAATCAGAATTTGTAGTTGAACACGAGTCTCAGGTTTACAGAAGCAGAGCTATTGTGTTGTTTGTGCGTCTCTGGGCAGTTGGTTGAATGGCTCTCTGGAGGTGAATGTAGCATTGATCCTGAAGCACTTAGGTCACAACTGCTAATATTTTGATGGAAGGGAGGGAAAAATTTTGACTGGCAGCTCTCTGTAATATTCAGCTTCCGATACAAAGCTGTTTGTTTATCAGAGATATGTTAGGAAGATGAAAAGTCAAAATTAGAGTGTCTTGGAGCAAAAATTAATTGCTTTCCATACTTAACTCTGAGGCATTAGGCCAGCTAACTTCTGAAGATTCACCTATGCTGGTGAAGGAGAGATGCATCTCATTAGATTACAGTAGGTTTTGATGACAGTTCTTTCTCAGAATGTGCAATGTTTATGCCATGGCATGTATTAATAATCATGATGTGGGTTAGTATTTGTGTTATTTCTGTGCTGTGTTGGTAGATGCCCTCCTGAGCAAAATAGTTCTCTAGTGATTTAACTAATTCTAGAACCTCTTTACCAGGATATAAATGTGATTGCTTCTGTCGTTTCCTCCTTCTGCTTTTCTTTTTCCCGAAATATTGGTGAGCATTTGGTAAGAGCTGTACTGAATGAATCCTGTGTCACTCAAGGACACATTCACGCCTTTTGGAATGCGCACTTCTGGGCATGAAAACAGTAAAAAAATAGTGTAAATCCAGACTTAGGAAATTGAAAATGTTCCCACTTCTAAGCTTCTGTGAGGAAAAGTCTTCTAATTTAGAGGACAGGTAAATGTACTGGATAGTGGGACTTTTGAAATGGCTGACTGAGTTCAGTTTCACCTCAGATGGTTGAAGTACTTAAATGTGGCATATTGTAATCTGAGAGTCAGTTAAAAATACTGATCTGGGAGATAACCATTGCAGAGAGGACTAGATACCATGTACCTCTTTAGATCTGCAGTTCTAGAAGACAGCATTTGATTTTATGCTAGTTGAAGTTGGGGTTTTTTTTTTTCATTTTTTGTGAATCTGTAAGTGGAAGAAAAAATTGAGATATTATTAGTAAGGAACTTAAGGAAGAACATGTTTGTCCTATAGCTGCACTTGCTGAGGAGCAATGAAACATTACAAATGTTTCTCAGTAAACAATTTAATGTTTTGTGAAATCACTCAAATTCTCTGTGGTTTGAGATCCATTTCAATGCAAGGAGGAGCAGGAATTTGCAAAAGTGAGATTGTAACATTGCAGTTGCAGCAGCACTGGTACAAAACCCAATCTAAGAGGGATGAAATCAGACCTGTGAGGTCCATGTAGGTATAGGATGAAGCAAATGAACGAAGTGATGCTATGTAAGTAGTAGAACTATACCATATGGGTTTTGATAAAATATTAAAAAGGGGAAAAGGGCAAGAGGAATAACCAATAATTAGAAACTTTTCCAGCATGTCAGGTTATAGTGATGCATTATTGAGACATGTAGAATACTGATTTTTTTTAAAACTTGACATTGCTTGCAATTACTTACTTTCAGAAGTGAAATATAAGAATTGTTTAACTGATGAAACAGTGGATTTGATAATTGATTTCTTGGGTAGCTTGGAAGATACCTGTACATATCTGACTATACTTAGCAATGAAATAATGGAATTATGTTGCTTTTTTGTTAATTTCAAACAACCAGAATTTCAAGCAGAAACTTTTTTTACCATTGTCACAAGTCAAGAGATCTTCTCATCTTTAATTTTATGAGCAGTGTTGTGTTCTTAAAGCACTGTGTAAGCTCTTAATAAACTGTCCAAGTTAGTTGTCATGTATTATGCTATTGCTAAAGTTCAGGGTAATAATACCTATTTCTTTCTTCCCTCATTTCATCAGAAGCAATGATGCTTTGTGTGTGGGGGCATGCTGATATTTAGACAGTGTGGATATATCTTTATTTTCAGGTTCAGCATTCATGAGTTCTCTAAGAAAAAACAATTTCATGTTCATTTTTTTGCATTTATATGTTTTTATAGATGCATTTATAATATCATTGTCTTAGGCTTTGTATTTCTGTGTTTGTAGGATGGAACAAAGTTTATTTCCATAGGAGCTCTATATTCTGAGCTCGTGGCTGTTAGTAGTAAAGGAGAACTCTATCAATGGAAGTGGAGCGAATCAGAGCCTTACAGAAATGCACAGGTACTGTACAGCTTTAAATATTCCCCTTCAGAATTATTTCTATGCTTTGAGTATCTAAAATACTTTTTTGTTTCTAAAGAATCCTTCCCTGCATCATCCACGAGCCATGTTCTTGGGGTTAACCAATGAAAAGATTGTGCTTCTGTCCGCAAATAGTATTAGAGCAACTGTTGCCACGGAAAATAACAAGGTATGAAATGTTCGCTGGTTGCTGAATTTGACAAAGCTGGGTTTTTTCAGTTGCTTGCAGTGTATTACAGAGAAGTTGTTTCTTCAGCTTCATCTGCACTAGAAAGTACTTAATTCGTTTGCTCATTCATTTCTTTTCCTCCTTCCTGGTGTTTTGTAGAAATGCAAAAAGTTTTAAAAAAAGATATCTATCAGATTTACAGCTGAAACAGTGAAAACATACCTGGTTTACCTGATTATCTGAGACACTTGACTTTTTGCTGTTAGAGTAGAAACTGACCTGATTTGAGAAAAGAGAAGCTTGTTAATGTTCTGTATAGGTTTAGTAGAAAAACTAAGTACATTGAAGCTTTCAGTGATGTAACATAAGTTATTGAAATACACTTTTAATTCCAGTTACAGTGAACTTGAAACTGATTTGGTAGAGACACCAACACAGCTGTATACTTGATGATAAGTTTATCTTTTTTTTCCCAACCTTTTTTGTTAAGGTTGAGGACTGGAAATAGAGGGGAAAACAATCCTGAAGAGCTCTCTTCTGGGGAAAGAAAAGATAGTAGGGGATTCTTTGTTTTGTGATGCAGTTTTTCCCCCTTTCAAACCCAGTAAATATTACATTAAAGATGCAACTGATGTGCAACTCTTCTTTTTCTTTTTTTCCCTCTACCTTCTCTGATCCTTTCTTTCCTTCTGCCTTAGGTTGCTACATGGGTAGATGAAACTTTAAGCTCTGTAGCCTCTAAATTAGAACACACAGCACAGACATACTCGGAGCTTCAGGGAGAACGGATTGTTTCTTTACATTGTTGTGCTCTTTACACATGTGCTCAACTAGAGAACAACTTGTATTGGTGGTAAGTAAATCCTGTATTTGTGTGCAACAGTGTAGATGCTTTGGATGTCTTCCTGTCTCTGGCTCTGAGAAGCATCGCAAAACTACTGAACCACCATTGTTCTGAGTTTGGTAAATCTGCACCTCATCTTTGGTTCCCTTTTTAAAATAAATTTATTCTCTTTTTTAGTGCCTAAAGCTTTTGGATCCAATTATAACGTCTTTAACAGAATAAGGTCATTCTTTTAGGAGATGTATGTAAATGCTTTAGCATTCAGATGTATCAGGACTACACAGGAATGGAGAATAATCTTCTGTATGCCTTTTGGGTCTTTTTTAGATTATAAATATGGAACAAACCCACATATGACAGAGGTTGATGTTCCTCTGTCTGGCTCTGTTAGAAGATTTGGTCTGTTAGTTTGTGATCTAAATCTTAAAGAAGGGGGAAATAACATCCAATTCTTCCTCTGGAGTTAGTTGTTAAAACAGAACCCTTTCAAACATAAAATATTAAATGTTAGTTAAAATATTTTAGTTAGTTAAAACTATGTTAGTTATAATATTTTAACTTCATGATTAAGAAGCCTACACCAGAAAAACCTAAACAAAACAAAGCAAAAAACAAACCCTCAAAAATAATACTTCCAAAAAGGCTCTGAAACGAGTTTCTAATTTAAGTGAATACATGGAGTAATACTAATGCACTGTCAGCATGCATTATTTTTCAGTGTGCCAGGAGTCATTGCATTATGTATCATGCCTAAAGTTCAAGTAGCTTTGAGGCATGAATGAATTAAATACTTGATGATGAGCTTGAAATCAGAGCATTGAAAATTAATTCTATGAAACAGCTTTCTCAGTACATTCTGTTAACTCTGGAAAATATTTAAGTAGACTTGTAGCTAGACTTGTCACTTTAAACACAGACATGGTTTATTCCAACTTCCACTCCCAGATCCCAAAATTACACGTCTGTGGTTCTTGGCTCTTTCATTATGGCAGGAGAGACATGGCACTTTAATTACTCTTTGTATAGAAAGTGCTAAGCCATAGCATTGGAGATACTTGGCTATTAGAACCTTCCATCTTTACTTCCATCTTTAATCGGTGCAAAATACAAAAATACCTATTAGCATTTACATGTAGTCTTTGGAAACAATTTATGAAGTAACCTGTCTTTTTCTGGTTACCAGATTGATGTAGACAAAAGCTTTTGTTGCTATTGATACCCTTAGTTACAGTGATCTGTAGTACATGAGACAGGATTTCAGATTCCAGTGTTTCACAGGACTGATGCTTTTTATGTTTTACTTAACATGAAGGAGCTTCTTGAGTCAAAGCTTCTGACTGTAAGCCACTGACTAAAACATGAACTATCAAAATAATAAGCATGCTTAACTGTGTATGCAGGCATGATTTTCAACTAAACTGAGTGGATCCAATTACAAAAGAAGTGGTTTTTTTCCCCTCTTGCAGTGGAAGTCTGTCGTAAGAGCCCCAGACTCCTTCAGCCATGTACTCAGAGACAAAGTGAGGCTTTTAGAATTTAGAAAAAAAAATGTTGTTCCCCAGAGATTGCAAATTCGAAAACTATCAGTAGTTGTGGGAAAGATACCCTCAAATTCAGAGAGGCAGCCTGCATCTTGAAAGTTGTGACTGGAGTATACCACTTGTGACAGAGGTTTTGCAGCAATTCAGACTGAAAGGAAAGCCATTTGGCAGTGAAATAAGTCGTGCTCTGCCTCTTCCTCCTCCTGCTAATAAATTGGGGCAGTTGAGATGAGTTTGGAAGATGGGGGTATATATAGGAAAAGATGGTATTTCTGCAATGCTTTGAGATTTTAGAGAAGGTGGCGCACACACTTGAATGTTGGCTCATGATTACATTAAGCAGAAGGAATAAACTGTTCAAAGTTCTGAACAAAGCTTTTCTTTCACAGCCTTTTTAAAATAACATGCATTTTTCCACAGGGGTGTAGTTCCTTTCAGCCAAAGGAAGAAAATGCTAGAAAAGGCCAGAGCAAAAAATAAAAAACCGAAGTCTAGCGCTGGTATCTCCTCTATGCCAAACATAACTGTTGGAACCCAGGCAAGTACAGCTGTCACCAGTGACACTTTTACCATGCTATGTGATGACCTTACAACCTGCTATTAAAAAAACACGACAAAATTAATTAGCACAAAAAGTTCTGCACTTTTTTTTTTGTGATTAGTACTAGAACTAGTATGAGACAAAGCAGCTCTTTCCCAGGGAGCACATATCTTTTGATTTCAAAACCATTCTAATTGACACTGTGATGAGTCTCTCTTATTAGAGTAATTGTTCCTTTTTTGCTTGAGCATCTAAATACTGTATGTTGAACAGTTTCACTGCTAAAACTGCTGCTTTCAGCTGTGAATTTCATAACAGCTTCTTTTTCCATATGTAATGCTGACTTTCCTCTTCACCTGGTTCCCTGAGTTTCGTATTTTGACTACTACATATGCCACCAAGAAAATAATGCACATATAAGTTTCCTCAGTAGAATCCATTTTTCTCATAGAAGTAAATATTTTTATCTGTAGGTGTGTTTAAGAAATAACCCCCTCTACCATGCTGGAGCAGTTGCTTTTTCAATCAGTGCTGGAATTCCTAAAGTTGGTGTGTTAATGGAATCTGTTTGGAACATGAATGACAGCTGTCGATTTCAGCTTCGGTCCCCTGAGAGCTTGAAAAACATGGAGAAAGCCAGCAAAACTACCGAGGCAAAGTAAGTGTGGAGAACATGCACACATACACACAGATTGTATATTTGATACTCTCTTGAACTGGGGAGTAATAATGAAAAAGGAACATCAGATTTTTATAACTTTGAAAATTTTGCCTTCTTTATAAGGTACTAGGTTTCTTGTAAACTTGGCTAGGTGTGCTGAAATGCTCACTGCAGGAAAGGTGTTTCAGTTTTGTTAAAGCACTATGGACATGTGAAATGCAGGAGGGCTAGCCTACAGTGTTTCATAAAGTTTCCAAGATTTTATATTTTAATAGCTGTAAAAGGAACCAGCTGTTTTCTGGCTCTTCATGAGATTAAACAGATCTGTTTCAGCCCCTCCATAGTTTGAAAATAAATTTTTGGGTTGATAATTTCCATTTAAATGTTTCTTAAAACAGATTTAAACAATTGCTAGTAAAACTTGAAAATGTTTAGCAGTTTCAGAGTTTTAGGTTACTGTATAAAACTAATAATTCTATTTGTCCTCAAATGAAGCTCATAATGTGTATTTTCTGTAATAGTGTATCTATGTTCAGTTAATGTTAAAAAGCTAATCCCTGACTGAGCAGCATTGCACCATTCCCAACATCAAGATTTATAGCCTTGGCAGTTAGGATGGTTGTTCACAAGTGTGGAGTTACTTCTTTAAGGTATTATTAAAGGAACAATACTGGGATACATTGACGCTGTTCATTGTCACGGGAAAGGAAAAGGAAAAGATTTCCCTTTTTCCTTTCTTTGTTCTAAGTACTAATTTTTATTCTAGACCTGAAAACAAACAGGAACCAGTGAAAACTGAGATGGGTCCTCCACCATCCCCAGCTTCCACTTGTAGTGATGCATCTTCAATAGCAAGCAGTGCATCAATGCCATATAGTAAGTAATGTGTGGCTTAGAGTAACCTTAAATAATTGTGTAGATAAGAAGTTTCCATAAAAGGCAGTTCTGCAGTGATTATGTACTAATTTCAGAATCCTTTGGTCTCTCAGTCCAGTATCTATACTGCAGTAGAGATAAAGGCTTTTGTAATAAATCTGTGAATTGTCAGTGTTAAATAAACGCATAAACAGTGACTACTCAATGTAAGGTGTATCTGTGCAAGCGTTACAGTTCTCAGAATCAAAAGCATCTTTCAGGAGGTGATCAAGAGGAAATTCTGTAGATAAAGTTATGTTTAATTGCAATGTGATAATGAGTTTCTTTGCAGCCCAGAAGTTGAACTTGTTTTGGAAAACTTCTTTGAAGATTAAACTGCTGTTGAACAGCTTGCCTTGCAGTTGAATGTCAGTGCAGAAAACAGTAGTTTGTATCTATTACAGAAAATGTCTAAAAGGAGACATTCTTTACTAACATACAAAAGCAGTCAGAGAAGTTTTATAGTATAAGTTGTGCTTAAAAACCTGAAAGGCTACATCCGAATTCATGTAACTGGACTCCTTAAGCATTTTTTTCTCTCCATTGAAACACATAAATTTATAAAATGTTAATTACAATGCCATCATTTGAAGAAATCTCTCTGCAGCTTTTTCTTCTAATTGTTCACAAACTGCAGGTTTAAGAAGCATTGACCTAATGACTCAAATGGCCTTGTGCAGTGACTGAGAATCTCATATGCTCAGATCTGCAGAAGTCACTGATTTTACTGGAAGTCTTTTACTATTGATTTCTTTTGCAGTTCATTCAGCTGTAATTTTTCAACTTTGCTTGGGCTTTTGAACTACTGTTTGAAGTTAACTGTGCAATTAGCTTAGAAGTTCTCTGCTTCTTTAAATATGTTGATAGTATTAATTACACTATATACTCAACTTGGAAGATTAAAGGTTCTTGTCAGTGTTAATTTAGCCATGTTATGTATTTAGACTTGATCCTGAGTGTACTACAGTTACTGTTCAGATAAAGTCTGCAGCAAATCTAACTGTATTGCAATTTCCATTATCCCAAATAGCTGTTTTCTGCCTCATTTGCTATTCTAGAAGTTTACCAAGTAATCTATATGTGGTAGGCAAGCAGACTTTTTGTAATGTTGATATAAAGCACTATATCAGGGGTGACTGAGTGGTCTCACAGTGTCAGGTGTTTAACTTACAACAGGGCTTATTCCTTGTATTTTAATTTTTTGTATTCCAATTACTGTATTATTTAAATTTTAAAAAATTGTATTCTAACTACTTTTCTTAAATATCTTTTAAATTTGCCTTGCTTATCATATAGGCTTTATTAGTGCCAAATCCATAGAAAAACATGAAAGTGGTGTGATATACTTGTTAGGTAGCTCTGCCTCTTAAAGTTCTATTCTTGTTAACCTCTTGTTAATTTCTGCATTTGACTGCTGATAATCTTTTTGGGAGAAAGGTTTGGTGTTTCCTGGACATTGCATTTTGATGCTTTGATTAAGTATTTCAAGTCTTTCTTTTTGGTAATAACTTTTTTGTCTCAGAGCGACGACGATCTACTCCTGCCCCGAAAGAGGAGGAGAAAGTGAATGAAGAGCAGTGGTCTCTGAGGGAAGTTGTGTTTGTAGAAGATGTTAAGAATGTTCCTGTTGGCAAGGTTTGTCTAAAATCTAAAATACACTGTCTCACTGTTTTTGGGGAGGGGAAAAAGAAAGATTTTTATTTTAGATAAGCTAACTGTTTAAAAAAAACATTCTTTCGGGGATGCTCAAGAGTGTTTCTGATGAGGATGACTTTTGCTGCATTTATATTTCTCCATAACATAGTGACAATGATACAGTGGGTTTGTAAGTAAAACGTGATGAATCTTAAAAAATTCTGGTATTTCCAATTGAACCACAGTATTAAGAAAAGCAGATGTGGTTTTATCCAAAATATTATTTTGTTGTCTTGAGCAATAACTCCCACATCTCCAGTGAGATTGTGAAGGGTTTCACCTGTTGTGGCTGACTTTTGCATATACATAGGTAGAATATTTGGGTGAATCTCATGTTCTGGCAACCAAAAAACAAAAATACTTTGGTTAGAAATTACATGCCTCATTAATATGATTATAAAGTTACTTCATCTATTACTCCTGAAAATCTCTTTGTTTAATCCTTGTAATTTTTTCATTTTTCCTCTAATAAACTTTTGCTCTGACTCAAGAGCCATATAGAGGAAAACACACCCTTTTCTCCTTTCTCACTATAGTGTGATGTTTAGGTCCTCTAGACAGTTCTCTGATATGCTTTTTGAAAATAAAAGCAATGAGAAAACCAGTAAGGTTTTCCTCAAAGTGAAAAGACTGGGATGCTTTCTACTTGATTCATAGAAGATTTGAAAAAATGTTACCAGAAGAGGATTAGTAACTTCTAACAGAAGGCAGCTGAAGTTTGTAAGAGTTATTTTACCTGCATCCTTAATGGATTTACTTTTGTGGGAGTGTAAGATTTGCCTTGAGCAGTATCTTTGAAAGGAGCAGGCTCACAATGAATTTTCATTATCGTGTTTAGGTCATTTCTGCAGAAGGGAATATGGAGTCACTTAGTTCATTGTAACACTTCAATATCTGTAAATAAAATTTTGAGATCTAGTTGAAGTTGCTGAAACCATTGTTTTCCTCCGATACCAGCTTTGGGAAAGTCCCTCTTGTCCTTATCTGTCCTTCTTGTTTTAGATCCTAAGATTTTAAGTACAGAGACTGTTCTACTATTTCTGTATACAGTTACGAAGGTGTCTGTGCATTGCCTCAAGAACTACTATAATCAATCTAAAAGAGCTTGAATTTTTATGTTTATATTTTCACTGAAGTGCTAAAATCAGTAAGTGGCATGTCTTCTGAACAGAGTTACTGGTGCTGAGTCTATTCTAGACCAGTCGTTTATGGCAAAAATGCTTGTCTGCCTTCATGAAGCACATTGTCCTTTCCCAGTGATGTATTCTGCCATTCACGCTTCTTCTTTTACGGCTTTGTAATACTTTATCTTTAGAGCTTAGGTAGAATCCGGCAGACAAAATCATAAGTATTTTTTGCCTGGTGGTGTCCAGGTTAAAGACAGAAATGCAGTTTATTACAAGACAATAAACAAGTTTATGTCTCGTTATATGTTCTGATTCGGATCGGTTGTGTGATTGTAGGAAGAAGAACCAGAGGCACTTTAGTCTGCAGAAGAGTTACCCTTGGCAGTTTTCTCCTACAGACTCCAGAGTAATGTTGTTCATTCTGCAACAGCAGAATGTTTGTAATTTAACTTGTTGTGAGCTGAATTAAGCACAAGGAGGATTTGAATTCTGAATAATCTGACTATTGAATCCATAAGTAGTTTTTGAAGGTGTGTGTACAGAGGTTCAGACTGCAAAAACATCATTACATGGGTTTGGGCTCTTAGGACTTCATGAGTTAAGAAGTTCTACCCTTTTATAGTCCACCCAGATATACATTAATCTGGTCTTCCATTGTCTTATGTTTACTGACTGACAGTCTGAAAAGTCACATCTTTGATGTATTGTTATGGGTGCCTTCAGTGGCGTGAGCATCTTACATGAGAACGTACTATTCCAGTGTAACCTCGGAACATGTTAGCCTTGGTGTTTCAGAAAGTTGGAAAGGCTTTGAAACTTCTTTGAGTTTTAAGAACTTGATGTTACAAAGTGTGGTGTCAATAGAGTAACAGCTTCTCTCAAAGTGCTGTCATCCAGTAAAATGTGTGGTCGTGGAGCATACGAATACTGGGGCATCTTTGAGAAATACACACTGGTAACTTGGTGTATATTTTTTGAGCGCAATATGAAGTCAATTGCACTAAACTGGTTTCTGAGGCCAAAACTCTTGCTTTATGTAATGATTCAGATTTGAAGGAGTAAGAGAAATAAAACAGTTATTTTTGTCCTTTTACCTGCAAGAGCATCTTAAAGTTTGAACATTTATATTCTTTAAAATAAAATGAATAAGGTGTGGTAGCCATGAGCTTCTGTCAAAATGCTTGCCACCTTTTAAAATTACTTATATAAGTTGTTTTACACAAAAAGAAGAATTTTCACTTAGTCTTCAGGAGGTAGAATTTAGAGATAGGAAAGGAAGGGGTTCCTGAAATGGTTTTGTTTCTGGAAATTTTATATCCCCATACTTTTGGATGTCTGCAGCAGCTTCATGATGTCTGTAAAAAATGCCTGTTCAAAGTCCTTCCACTACCCCTGCTGTCGTCTGTAGAATGGTGGGCAGGTAGAAGGTGTTGACTTCTGCCCATGTCTCTCTGGGCACTTTGTTGGTAATGTAACAGCTCTCCCCTGAGTGCTGAGATCCAAGTGTTTGTGATCATTCTGATGCCAGTAGATCATGCAACCTGCATTTTACACACTGCTTTGTAAGTGTGGATTTCATATGATGCCAAAGCAGTGAATGACCAGAGAGTGTGATGAGAGTGCAAGAGTTCTTACACTGGGGTGGTCTTGAAGGAAATTAGGAAAGCATGTCTGCTAGATACACTCTTGTAGGTAGTCATCTCCTTGCTCCTTGGAATTTATTACCTTCCAGTCTCATTTCAATTTAAATCCTTCATGGCTTGGAACAAAATTAAGCCTTTATTCCTCCAAGTCTGTCACTAGATGGAAGAGGCAATCATTACAGGATTATCTGCCTAATGGAAGACTGATGGAATGAAATAGCCTGGCACTTGTCCCATGTTTTGTCTGCATTGGTGAGAAGTCTGATGGAGTGTTCTTTCAGTGTTGTCGAGAAAAGATACGGGCCGAAATAAGCCTTTGTTACTGCTCACGGGTATCGGAGGCATAAAAGCTTTTTTCTGTTGTTCCCATTTGCTTTGGAATATCCTACTTAACCACATTAGCTTCTGGATCTCTTCTTCTGACGTGGCTTGAATGGTGTCTGAAACCACTGCTAGAACAGAGGGATGGGGAACCTGGGTTGGAGCTGCTTTTTTCTTCTTTGGCAGCTGCGGTTCGTTTTGGTCTGAGGCTTTCCATTGGCAGTGTCCAAGGCCTCCCCAAACTGCTTCTGGTCATCAAAGTTATCCTCAACCAGGTGAGACTCCTGTGTATTACCAGTTTTGCAGTTCCTATACCCAGAAAGCCTGTCAGCTCCTAGGAATTTTGTAAAACATAAATTTGGATTGAGGAGTTAATTCCTACTTTGTATTGCATTATTTCAGTCAGTCATTTGAACTTGGGTTTTTTCCTTTGATTCCTGTCTGAGATTGAAGCCTTCCATGAGAAGGATAAATTGAAAGAGCTCAGACTGAGTCTTTGCCCCAGAAGAGTTACCCACTCCCTATTAGGAATCTGTTTGTAATCTTTCAAAGTTGAGTATTTTTTAAAATTGTATCAGTATTTCTTTGAAGGTGCTCATTCTGCCTTTGAGATGGAGATAGAAGCCTTTTCTGTGATGTTAAAATTTCTTCCATTCCAATAAGAAGACTGGATAGGAAATAAATGTATTTTTCCTAGTCATCTGCTGCTGTGTTTTGAGCAAGAATATGGTGACTCTGGAAAGGGAAAGATTCAATGATTCCAGTGGCATTCTGTTATTAAGGACTGTGGCAGTGGGCTGAAAATAAGGATAAAGGAGTTAACAGCTATGTTCATCCCTCAGTTTTGAAAAAAAATTTTTTTATTCCATTAAAAGGAAGACCAGGTGTTGTTATGTTGTAGTTGAAAATGCACTAAAAAGTGCATTTTTTCTGCTTTTCAGAAAAAATTCTTTGAACTTCCATTTTGTTGCTTGTTTTTTCATTCGATTCATTCTCTTAATTAAGTCCTAGTAACGCACATATTGTATATGTAGTTATGTAAAATACATGTTTCTAATTGGTGAAACTTCAGTGTTTGCAGTATCAGCAGTACATTAGTTCTGTAAGCTAAAGCATCTCAATCCTTTACGTTTTGGCATTTTATTTTTGTAATGAGTTTTTCAATTACCTCAGACTTACATAAAGTCAATTAAAGAGGAGTGTTTATGTTGCATATTTATCTTGTTTGGTGCTGGCTCATTATGCCACATCTTTGCTTTGGAGCTTTCTATGTACTGTTACTATCAAATACTTCACTCAAGCTCCTTGCTTACTAATCAGGGGATAGTTTTATTTTCTTTCTGTATAACAACCAAGAGCTATAGTAGTAACTTAACTAAAGAACTGAGTTACCTTTTGAAGAGGTGGTTATCTTCTTAGCCAAATCTTAGTAAGCATATTTTTCCAGTTTTTAAAGATGCATAATTTTCCTCCAGAATGGGAAAGAAAAAATACTTGGCATGTGGGATACCATAAGAATTCCAGCACTTAAAAACTGTCATAATTTCTCTGAACACATCAAAAGTTATGTGAGAAATTATGTAGTTGATAACACTAAGAGCAGCCAGAAAGCATGTAGTAAAAACCTTTTAATTATGGAGATAGGATATGTTAAAGATGGGGGAATTGTACCTTTTCTTAAGGTACGTTTCCATCAGAAAGCAGCCCAAATTTATAAAGTTCTTGTACCAGCAAAGATTCTACATGTTGGACTAGAAACTCTGATTGAACCACTAGTGTGCAATTGCAGGCTTTTAAGTTAATCTGGTTATCTTAGAAACATCTAAATGTGCATGGAATAAACTTTTTTACTAAACCACAGTTTTTGTCTAGAGAGCTGTCTTGCCAGTCTCAGTAGAAATCTGTCGTTGTATAGTCCAGATGGTGGTTAATGTTTGTGAATCTTTTGACTAGGTCTGAATATTGAAATTTTTGGGTAGTATTCTTACAGCTATCAGCGATGCTCTGCTACTAGAATTTGTAATTCTGCTTCTAGAGTGAAGTTTCAGCATGTGGGGAGCAATTGCTGTAGCTCGATCCACAGTAATCTTTGTTAAAAAAAAATCTGCCAAAGCTTTAAGGCTTGTCAGTACATCATTTTCTCTAGTGTACTTTTTAGGCTGCACTTTGCTAGAGAAATTGGGAGAAACATGGAAGTGCCTAGATTTTTCTTACATACAGTATCTTGAAAATTTGAGAGATGTTTTTTATTGTTGGAGACCTTTTAGATAAAATTGGTTATATCTAGACCTTTGTTAAGCACTTTCTTTGTAGAAACTACTGAGAAATCAGGGCTTATTAAAGACTGATGGTTGCTTATATCTAGTTTTGATCAAGACTTAGAGCATACAGTGTTCTTATTTCTGCTCATAATTAAAACATTGTCTGTCCTTTCCCCACCCCCTTCTGCCTTAGCTTTGTTTTCCTTTTGAGAAAATTATGGTCTCAACTGAAAATTCAAAGGGCCTTGCTGTTTGGTGATAGCACAAGAAGTCCCTGTATCAAGGAAGCCTGTTTTGACAGCTCTGATTAGATATGCATGGCAGCAACTCTTTAGAGAGGCTTACAGTGTGAGAAATGCCTGTGTCAGTGTGGGGTTGAATAGCTTCTATTTCCTTGGGAGTCAGAGAAAGACAGGCACACACGCATGAAGGATGTCTGGATACACTTGTCTATATCCTTCAGTCCTAAGGGACTGAGTGGAGAACTTGATCATTGAGTGTACAGAACAGGTAATAGACTCATAAACTAATGGTTTTTTTTCCACTGTGTACAGTCCTCTTGAGGAAGGACCACTAAAAATTTTCAGGTGGGGCCAAAAAAACCTCAATTTTTTCCTTTATCTTAGAGTATAAGAACTAATGGGCACTTAAAGAAGAAGGACACTCAGTGTAGACTTTGTTGTTGTTGAATTGTTGCCTAATGTTTGGAATTCATTGCCACAAGAATAGTGTTTATTTCTAAAAGTGATTGCGTAAATTAATAAGAGAAAGGTCTATCCAGGCTATTAAACATGAAGTTGTCCTGCTGTTTCCAGGAGGTGGAATTTGGAAGGAGACCAGGGGAGTACCAGTAGGAGCTTCTCTAGTCAGCTGATGTTGGCTCCTGTTGGATGTAGGGTGTTAAAATGAAGGGACCTTTGATTTGATTCAGGATGCTCGTGAAGTCATTTGGAAATACAAGTTTTTCCAATTTCAGTAATTTTAGCAAAATGGCTAGGCTAATGACCAAGAGCTATACAATTCTGTCACTGGATATTGTAAATTTTTTCCTCTCCCTGATAGAGGTCTGGTTTATTTTGAAGCAAATCAGACTCTGTTCAGCGTTGTGGTAAAACTCTAATGTGTTCTGCCTGTAGGTGCTAAAAGTGGATGGTGCGTACGTTGCTGTGAAATTTCCAGGCACCTCCAATAATGCAAACTGTCAGAGCAGTTCGAATTCCGATCCTGATCCTTCTTCTCTCCTCCAAGACTGTAGGCTGCTCAGAATAGATGAACTGCAGGTATGTGTTTGTGAAACATGGAGGAAACAATCAGTATTTTGAAGTGTCAGCACTTTGTGTGCTTAATTGCGGCTTAAAATTTTACGTATGTTTTCAGGTTGTAAAAACTGGCGGAACTCCAAAAGTTCCTGACTGTTTTCAAAGAACACCCAAAAAGCTGTGTATTCCTGAAAAAACAGAGATCCTAGCAGTAAATGTAGATTCAAAAGGTAAGTAGGACTTACCCTGTGAGTCCAAATTTGTTGGTTCCTTTATATGTCTGTCATCCAAGTGAAAAACACAGACTTTCAAAAGGACATAAACAGGTGCTTCTATTGATATTAGTAATTTCTTGAAAGTGCTTTAGTTAGGAGTTCTTTTACTGGATGCCATCCAGAAAACACATTAACTTTTTTCTTCATGTGTCTTTGAAGGAGTGCATGCTGTTCTGAAAACTGGGAACTGGGTTCGATACTGCATATTTGACCTTGCCACAGGAAAGGCTGAACAGGAAAATAATTTCCCTACTAGCAGCATTGCATTCCTGGGTCAGAATGAGAGAAGTGTTGCTATTTTTACAGCTGGACAGGTTTGTGGTTTTGTGTCTCAATCATTGAACCTCATTGCACTTCACTTCTGTCATCTTTGAATGAGATATGGTACAGCCTTCTTTAAGGCTTTTCCAAAGTCTGGCAAAGAAATAATTTTTCAAACAGGGTATGAAAAACTTGCTGCTACTTTAATATTTTGAAGGCACAAGGGGAATAGCCATCACCTTACCTAAGCACATCTTAAACTCTACCTTGAATGTAAAAAAAGTGGGGGGGAAAGGGGGACAGAACGGTTCTTGGATTAGTGTCAGCTTGTTATCTAGCAGCATTTTGGAATGTGATATTTTGGAACTGGGTAAGATAAAAATCCACTCTTGAGAATAAATGGAAATATTAAAAAAAATTAATCTGTATTTGACTGAAAATATAGATTCACTAAAAATGATTGAGGTTTTGTACAACTCTTCCACAAACGTGGTATATTTTGTGTAGGGTAATTGAAGGAAACTTTTTCTGGAAAATAATTGAGTTTGAATGTTTCACTTCAATTAATTCAACTTTACTTGGAGCATTTAAGTAAGCTAAAGGTATAGGTACTAATTGTTTCACTGGTAATGTTAATATCATAAGGAAGATACTTTAATAATATTTATTATGCTGAGCACATTTCAGGAATTTGCAAAAGGGAATCTCTTATCTTGTGTTGCTCCACTTGTAATGATAGGAGTCAATGACATAAATGAGAACCTTGGGTAAACTGTTGTAGTTGTTGTCAGTAAGAAGAGCTGGACTTTCTGGGAAGGATAATATTTATAAATCGTGGAGACTTGAAAATGAAACTTTTTTTCCCCAAATGTAGGAATCGCCTATTATTCTTAGAGATGGAAATGGTACAATCTATCCAATGGCAAAAGATTGTATGGGTGGGATACGAGACCCTGACTGGCTTGATCTTCCACCTATTAGTAGTCTTGGAATGGGTGTTCATTCCTTAACAAATCTTCCTGCTAACTCGACCATCAAAAAGAAAGCTGCTATTATCATTATGGCTGTTGAGGTAAAATATTTTCTCTGCTACTGAATTATGTGCTTTTTTTTTCTCTTGCTTTTATAAAGTTATGCTTTAAGCAGCTTCATGTTCAGATACTGATTTGTATTTTCACTACTTGAAAGAAGCTAATTTCAACTGAAGATTCTCTTAGAAACATGAAAACACCACCGAATTTGCCAAGTAAAGGGAAAGATCCTTTTTGGGGGGTGCATGACTTCTGTATCAGACTTTTAATTAGTAAGGGTTTTTTAGGCATTGATTTTGAAATGGTTACCTTTTTATATCTACTAACACTGTACAATTTCATTTGTCTCTTGGGTGCACAGTTTTTCTCAGAGATCCAACAACTTGTTTTGGTTGGATCCCTGAGAATGCAATACTTTTTATTTTTTTTTTTATTTGGACCATACACTAGGAAACTAAAAGTGAAGGTTTTTTGACCTGAATCACCTGTAGAGTTCTGTCCTCATCAGTGGTGCTGTATGAGAAGTTCTACTGTGAATTTATAGGTCATATTTTTAAAATCTTGTCAGTGATTTGGGGCAGTGCTGTTAGATGTGCTGTGTGCTCTGCTGCCACCCAGAGGTCCTGTGTACCAGTTAGACTGAGACTGATTTCACAGTGAAGTAGTATTCCATCATTATGAAAAAGCTGGTTATATATGGGGTGAACCTCCCAGACCTTCAACAGCTTCTAATCATTCACTTCTCAGCACGTAAATAATTTGTTTAAAAATAACTAGGTTAGAACTCGTTCGTGTAGATCCTTAGGCTTTTTCAGTTGTATCATTTTTCCCATGTTACATGGAGCTATGAAATGGAAGTCATCTATCTTAAGAATCCAACTGTGAAGCCAAAAAAATGCTTTTGTGAGCCTGATGGCTTCTGCTGCTCTGTTCCTTTTGCTTGTCTGTGCCTGAATGCACACAGCTCTGTTTTTAACAGTGCTATAATTGAGATGATTCATGTTCTGAACAGCTCCTGCACTAACTTCCAGCCAATGATGAAGATGAAGACCTTCTTATTAATTTCAAAATTAGAAGAAAATTAGAAGGATTTATGAAGCTGATACCTTTTGTGCTTTACATTTCTAAAATATTTTATTCTTTTGAGTACAGAAACAAACATTGATGCAGCACATTCTTCGATGTGACTATGAGGCTTGCAGACAATACCTGATGAATCTTGAACAAGCAGTTGTCTTGGATCAGAATCCACAAATGCTGCAGACGTTCCTTGGCCATAGATGTGACGGGAACCGTAACATTCTGCATGCTTGTGTGTCTGTATGCTTTCCAACCAGCAACAAGGAAACAAAAGAGGAAGAGGGTGAGCTCAACAATATAACAAAAATAATCAGAAAATAATATTTTCATGCATTTTCAAGAAAATATTAAATAAAGGCTGCATTCTTCATGTATGGGTATATTAAAATTTAGCACCTAAAATGTGTCTCAGCACCTGTCAAAGGTGCTGAGACAACATTTTTATTACTCTCATAAGGTTTTATGAGAATTTTAGAAGCATTCAGTAGTTAAGAGCACTAAGCTGTTTTTATTGATTGTAAAAACTTTTGACATTCACATGTTAATTTTAGATGAAAAAAGTATTCTTCTACCTTTGTATCACTAGTATCTCCTTTATATCACTAGTGAAATTTATGAGAAATGGTGTTTAGTATTTTTGAAGTGTTCTAGTATATGTTAATACCTTCAATTAGAAATGCTACTTGTCATTGATACGTATTAAGAAATGTGGAAGATTGACCTATTAATGCCAGTTACTGGCACCATTTAAAAATGTCTGTCAAATCCTGTTATGTAAAAAGCATGTTAACAGAACAAGGTTGCTAAGTCAAGCACTCAAAAATTAGGGAATGGCAGAATTAAGTTCACCCATGTGCTGTACACGGGCATGCGTTGTGAAATGGTCTTTAATTACACCGTCATACTATTTTTTCCACAGGACTACCTCATTCAGTGCACAAGATGGACGGTGCTCACCGAATGGGTAGCTATTCAATATTTCTTTTTATCCTCATCATTCAGTGTGTGGCCCCATTCCTTACTCTTGCACACCATACAAACCCTGCACTGAATAATGAATGAACTTCCTTGTGGGATTTTTGTATGGTGCTGTCATTGAATTTTAGTCATTTATAGATCTTAATTGTTCCTCATATCCCTATTTATAAAATGGGGGTAATGTGCAGCTTTCTCATCTCTTGCTTGGAGTTTTATTATAGCTTGAAGTTTTTCTGTATTCAAAGCTATTAACTAATTTTGAGCATTCTGTTTGAGAAGCCTAGGGCCTGATTTTGAGTAGGCGTTAGTTGAAAACACTGAATTCTAGAAGTGGATTAATCGTAGTTTTAGCTGTGCTGTGAATGTCAGTTATTTCTGTGAGTCAGGCACCTTTTGGGTGTTCAGGAATGAGTAAAATGTATCATGATCATCTGTAAAAACTTGTTTCACAAAGCTCTGTGTGCTGATAGATGTGGCCGAAATAGGTTCCAGTTTTCCAAAGCGATGTTCAGTGGCATTAAGCACAACACAATGTTTCCCCCTCTCCTTTCCAGGCTGTTGCTGCCTTATTACACCCCTCCCTAATGTTGCAGCAAACAAGGCATGAACAGCCAGCTCTCTGTACAACCCTTCATCTTTAGTGTGTCGTCCATCCTGTGCACTGATTGAGGCAGGGGTCTTGTTGCTGGGCGCAGGGCAGGTGGGGTGACAAAACAATCTGAAACAAAAAACCCAAACCAAAATTAACAAACAAAATCCAACTGTAACTGAAGATTGTGTTACTATAAGCACACAAGAAAGTTGAAATAAGGATGCATAGGCAAACTTAATCTGACTTTTCCTAATTTGAGTGCTTGTCTTTGCAACCTTGGCATTTTTTTCAGTAATTTCATTTGGGTGTAATTTTACTTTCTGAAAAATGAAAAGCATGAACCCGATAGACTTGTAACACTCCTCTGCCTCTCTCTTTTTCCCTCATAAAACTTGTCCTTGAAGAAGATTCATATCTTTAGATTCAGGTCATATTTAGCTTCCACTGTAACTGGCAGTGATGGATATTAGGACAAGCTTATTTTCTGTTTATCATCTGGAGGGCAGTGGTGACTTATGTTACTGTGAGTTACATGGTCATCTCTTAAACTGTAAAAGAAGCTTGATTGAGAAGTAAAGGCTTCAATTCCAGACATACAGATACAATGTTTCTTAACAATTTCAGGACTTGGTGCTACTTCTCAGCTAGTACCTGCTTGAGTTTCTTCACTCTTGTTCATACAGATTTCTTCTTAAGTGCCAGAAAGGAAATACTGAGGGCAGGGATAAGCTTTTCTTTTTTCTTCTCTTCTTTCTCACATCCTGTGCCTAGTTTTGCTATAGCTCCTGCAGTGTTGGATAAATGATAAATGAATTTCGGGAAAAGTGGCCCCAGATCTGCAAAGCTGGGGGAAGGCTCCTCTGTTTCTGTGAATTATCTTCTCAGTCTTGCCAATAGAAAGGCACTTGGGAAAAGCATGTCCAAAAGAAATGTCCAAAGCATGTGAAATCATTAAAAAGTTGTGATACTAAACTTCAGCTAACGTCACTGAACACATAAAAACTGAGGATTTTTGCCTGGAGAACTGGGATAGATTTCATTAGACAGTAGGACAGCAAATCACCAATTAGAGCCAAAGCATTTACAATTGATGGTTCTCCAAAAATAAATGCTAACTTTTTATAAGTGGAACAGTGAAAATACAGTTACAGACTGCTTTCTCCAGAACAGGTGAAACCTCTGCAGAGAATGGTTGTATTGCTTGGGGGATTGCTCTCAAGAGCTGTGACCCCTTGTGTGAGGGTTCCAGAAGTGATGGGTCATGAGTTATGAGAACTAGAGGGTCTGAGAAAGGAATGTGGCACAAATACAATGGCAATTCATTTACAGCTGTGAATCAACTTGTAGCTAGGGGCACAAGAGTAGTATTCTCTCGCTGCTGTTTAATAGTTGTCTGCTTTGGGAAGTAGGTGATCTTTGTCTAAGAAGCCTGCACATGCTTGTGAACAAGCAAAACCTAGGATCTCTTTTTACGTAGGGTAGTGATGAGTAGAAATATTTAAAGAATAAACTTACCATAACAGCTAACACACGCTGTCAGATTACCTTATTCTTTCATTCTTTGCTTTGAATGAAAGGTATTAATAGTATTTTCCTGTTAAAAAAAAAAAAAAAAGAGGGGGAAAAAGGGAACTATCCAGGCCTTAGTACTGTCAGTGATGAAAATAAGCGTGCAGAGGATGGTGACTCTCAGTTTGAAGAGCCTTTGAATGGAAAGTGAGCACCAGCCCTTGCAACTTCGTCCTGAAAGAACAATCAGAGTAATTTTAAGAAAATACTTTGCTTTATTCAGAAATACACCTTTTCCATCTAGTTTGTACCAAAAACTGGGTTTTTAAAAAAAATAACATTCTCTGTCTCACTTGACAAAATTCACTCCTCATTATGAATACAACTTGTAGGTGTTACGGTGCTTCGTAGAAGAAATGTTAGTTCTTTCTGATGGAAACTGATTGTGCTGCCTTCTTATGCTCAAAACACAATTATCCTAAGCATGTTCATACCTAGAGTGTGTATATTACAAGCCCACACATTTGCATTGTTCATTGATGCTCATTGTGAAGTGTGGTTTGTTTGTTTTCTTGTTCTCCTGGTCTGGTGTTTGGGTGTGTGTTGTTTTGGTGATTTTTTATTTGTTTTTGTGTGGGTTTTTTAATTGGTTTTTTTTTGTTTGTTTGTTTGTGTTTTGTTTTTTTAACATTGTTTTTGAAGCCTTGACTCAGCAAGTGTCTGCAGTCAGCTACACGATAGGACCCTGTCTGTTGATGATACTGAAAGCTTGTACAGAATCATTGTTAAGCTCATCCAAAATAAAAATTTGTATATGAACCTAGTCTGTCTCTCTAAATGTAAAAAAAAAAAAAAAAAAAAAAAAAAGATTAGTTTCGTATTTTATACTCCTTTTTTGTAATTTTCCCAAGTAAAATTTTAGCCCTGACGCTTTTGTTAATTTTTCAGAAGCAGAGCGCTCTGAGAGGAACACGTTTGCTGAAAGGCTCTCGGCTGTGGAAGCTATTGCAAATGCAATCTCTGTTGTGTCAAGTAATGGTCCAGGAAATAGGGCAGGATCGTCAAGCAGCAGAAGGTAAACTGAGTAATGCTTTCTTCTTGTTTTCTGTATGCTAGTTTCTGTATTAACTACCAATCTTTTACTAATTCTTTCCTTAGGTCTAGTGCAAGAATGAGCCTCTGGTGTTAACTTAAAATCAGATTTCACTTCTTTAAGCACCAAACTAGAGCTCTAGTGGTTTTTTGAACTCTTTTTTGTGTGAGAACTAATTGTGGGATATTTCTAAACTACTTCTGTTTTCTGGGCTTGATGCTTTGTCAATTATGAAGTGGAAATGTTTCTCCTCGTGGGGAAAGGTTGTTTGAGGATAAGCTCTAGTGTTCTTTTCCAGGAAGTATTAAGTAAGTATCACGGAACTACTGTGATGGTGCCCAGGCTTGTTTTAAGAGAATTTCTGAGGGAAGTGGTCACTTACGCAGATGAGTAATGCTGAGGCCATATAGCACCACTGGGGAAGAATTTAAGTTGATTAATTTTATTCTAAGCAGTCATTAAAAAGAAATTCTATTAAGACCTATTTTTTTATCCTTTCATTAACCTCTTCTTTTAGTTAGATTTTAAAAAGCAGTGGCAACAAGAATAAATCATTGGAAATGCTTAACACTCCTGGCAATGAGCTTGGGCTAAAAGGATTGTCAGATAGCTGTAAGAATGCCCATCCGCTGCTGCCTGCAAGAGGTGGTGCTGTGGTGCCTAGGGATGTGTTCTGGGCTCTAATCTGTCTTGAAGCATGGCTGAGTGGCTCCTCTTCCATGGCTGGTGCAACAAAATGTAATGAAAAATACCTCGTGGTTCATCCTTATTTATGCTGAAATAAAATGATGATAAGAGGAGTTCGATTTACTTTTCCAGTGTAAAATTCTTCTTAAATATGTTGTAATTATAAATGAAAATGAGAGTTTTTCTGCCTTGGTTTTGTATTTAGTTTGAGGTTAAGAGAAATGATGAGAAGATCCTTGAGAGCTGCTGGATTGGGCAGACATGAAGCTGGTGCTTCATCAAGTGATCACCAGGACCCAGTTTCTCCACCAATAGCTCCTCCCAGCTGGGTTCCAGATCCTCCTGCAATGGATCCAGGTAAGTCTGCTCATATATCACATTAGACTGTAGAAGGAGAGATTTGATAAAGAACCAATGGCATTTAAGGTGAATAATAACTTGTTTTAGTCTCACACTGAAATCTCTCTAATGCCATTGAGGGAGAAAGTGTTCATTGAGATAACTTTTAAGAGTTTACAGCTCTTTTTAGATCCAGTATCTGTCTTTTTAATGCTGGTGTCAGACTTCTGGGAAGTCTGCTTTGTAATGCTGAGTTACATTACAGACCTAGGAATGTGGCCTTTTGTGGGAAAGATTGCCAGTTAAATACAGAAAACCTGCAGTGTGTTAGACATTGCAGCAAGAGCATGTTGTTAGGGATGTTTTTATGTATTGATATACATCCTGCTGTTCTGTTTACTGAAAGATGGTGACATTGATTTTATCCTGGCCCCCGCTGTGGGATCTCTTACCACAGCAGCGACTGGCACCGGCCAAGGACCCAGCACCTCCACAATACCAGGTGAGGATATCCTGCTTATCTCATTATGCTTCAGAACAAAAATTATCTTAGAAGTTGTCTTTGCTTGCACAGGGTTTCTGCATATGATGAAAATGCCTCTTATCAGATGAAGACTGGATTGAAGCAGAATTTCTCAAGTGTGCAGAAAGTAAATGAAGCACCATACTGTGTTTCATGTAAAAACATACATGGAAAACGACAAATATGTAAATTTGTGGTAATCAGCATGAATTGGGATTACCCTCTATATTTCTAATGTAATTAGGAACTGAAATTTACAGTATTTCAGTGAAGTATTGCTGAAACATCTTTTAATAGTCAAGTAACCAATTATTCACCCCAGTGAATTACTTGCTTTTAGCAGGCAGTCATTTTTTGAGGAAAAACTGTTTCTCTGCAATTTTTTTTTCTCACTACAGGTCCTTCTACAGAACCGTCTGTAGTGGAATCAAAGGATCGGAAGGCAAATGCTCATTTCATACTGAAATTGCTGTGTGATAGTGTTGTTCTACAGCCTTATCTTCGAGAGCTGCTGTCAGCTAAGTAAGGATTTTCATAGGAATTCTCACTATCCTTTGTAATCTTATATTGCTTGAAATCAATTACATAGAAGCCTTTTTAGAAAGGTTACATAATGGCCTGTTAGTTAAAACTGAGAATGTTGGAATACAGCTGTATTGTGTCCTGCCATCCTCTAAAAGTATGTCTGCTTCACAGAAGTAAAGAAGAGTGCTTATTCACTCTGTGGTTTTTCTGTTAGCACAAGATCAGCAGGGCTAAGTTATCATATATTTGCATCCTACGTCTCCTGTTACAATGAAAAAATTCAGTGTTTTAACCTGTCTGTTGGGTTTTTTTTTGCCCAGGGATGCGAGAGGCATGACACCATTTATGTCAGCAGTTAGTGGACGGGCATATCCTGCTGCAATTACAATTCTAGAAACTGCACAGAAAATTGCTAAAGGTACAACAGTTTTAGAATTGTTAGTGTGTGGTTTCCTTCTAAACTTTGGCATGTGTGCAGAGTTGTTATTAACACTGTAGATTGCTGCATGTTTTGGAAATTTTGCTATTATGGAATATCTTTCTCTTTTGTAGTTTGTATATTGCAACAGATTTCTGTGAATATTACTGCTTTTGTGTTCCTTATAGTCTTTTTGGCATTTCACTGCTTTATAAACCAGTGGATTGAGATACTGTTTTTTGGTAGCACAAATGTATCACACGGAACTTCTTTCTTGAAATTGAAAAAACCTGATATCATACAGCGATATGCCAAGCTAGATACTGTTCCTGAAAAGACTTACATACAAACAAATATTTTGTGACTCTTTTAATATTAGTGTTTAATTTTTAGGAGAAATATGTGAAATTGAATGTAGGGAAAAACTACAGCACAGTTAGACCTTGTCACACCAGAGTTCTGGAGGACTTTATGTGGGACAGGAATATTCCTTTTAAGAATATGGTCCATAATCCTTCAAAATGGTGATTCATTGAATTGATTAAAATATTAGTGATTTTAAAACTGGCGAAGAAATAATGGTTGTGTTTTTCTGTCAGGAATTTGCAGTGGCTTCCATAAGAAATAATGTGGCAAGCAGAAAGTTTTCTCAAAAAGCTGTAACAGGTTTTATTCAAACTTCTAATGCTGTATGAGATTTTGTAATGGCAAGCATCTGCCAGTAGCGGATTCTTTTGGTGGGGTTCTTTTGGGGGGTTTGTTTTTAACAGTGTTTTTCTATTATTTTAGCTGAAGCAACTTCCAGTGAAAAAGAAGATGATGTGTTTATGGGAATGGTTTGTCCTTCTGGTACAAATCCAGATGACTCTCCTTTGTATGTTTTGTGTTGTAATGATACATGCAGTTTTACCTGGACTGGTGCAGAACATATTAACCAAGTAAGTTTTTTTTTTAAAGCAAATAGGAATGTGTTTCAACCATGTGTTGTGTTAGTCTACTAATCTGATTTTTATATTATTAATTGCATTGTTAAATCACTGTAACTTTTAAATCTGGTGTAGTTATTGCCTTCCCAAACTGCTCTGTGGTCTCAAAGCTGACTGTGTTCTCTCAACATGGTGGTTACTGGGTGTGGCTTTTCCCCTCTGGCTAACTTTGGCAAGAATTTCGATGGACATGGCTTTTTGAAAACACTGAATATTCTAACCTAACAACTAAGTTTCACTTTCTAGAACTGACCTACTTATAAGTTTAGGCATCAATTTAAAGAAGTTCAGTTTTATTGTAACCTGAAATACTGTGAGATTGCAAGCACTATAAGGAAAAAACAATGCATAATATTTTTTTTACTTTTCTTTTAGGATATATTTGAATGCCGAACATGTGGCCTGTTGGAATCACTTTGTTGTTGCACAGAATGTGCAAGGGTCTGTCACAAAGGACATGACTGCAAGTAAGTATTGTGTTCCATTTCTTATAATTAAATCAATATTTTGTGGTTTCCTTTGTTTACTGTTATTTAAAAATTATTTTCATTGTTTGAAGTGTTCCAAACTTAAAAACCAGAAGATTAATAAAATAGTTTTGTGTCTACTCTATAAGATTTATTTAACAGGTCAGAATTGAAAGAGTAACCTGAAGCGGTTTTGTCCTTTCCACTTCATAGTATTTAGAGTAAATTCTCAAGGTGCACAGTATTGTGAGAACATGATATCTAAATAATACTGTGTTTTCATTTTGGGTACCCCTCAGAGTTTTATGAATCCTGATGCCAGATCATTCTTACACATTTTTGGAAAGAAATGTAGCCTATTCATCTTTTAAAAATCAACTGTAACAAAGGGAAAAGTGAGCAATCAAGAAATCTCAGATCAACCTGGCCCAAAGCTTTGAAGTTCCATGGGTTCTGTGCTGCTGTTACAGGGTGTAAAAGTTACAGCATTAATATCCTAGGAATAATAAGCTAACAAATACAATTATAAAGATCTTCTCAGCACTGTAACAGTTACTGAGATTTTACTGCATGTCATGAGTATTTCCAGCTTAACTTTCTTGGATGGAGGCTGTTTTAGGGAAGAATAAATGATCTTGGATGAGTTTTGTTAAGGCAGTATGAAAAGCTCTATAGTGAAACTGCCCTCTTAAGGCGAGTGTAGGAAACATGAATGACAAATGTCAAGTGCTGCCACATATAAAATCTGTATTTCTCTTTCTTAAGCTAGGGTTTGACATTTTGCTGCTATCAGAAACAAAAAACTCCAGAAGGAATCTGAGCATGAACACTAACACCCTCAGCCTGTGTAGAAAAGATTTGGTATGTTACTGAACAGTGTTGCAGTTCATCTTTTCTGTTTCTTGCAGGCTCAAACGAACATCCCCAACAGCCTACTGTGATTGCTGGGAAAAGTGCAAGTGCAAAACACTAATTGCTGGACAAAAGTCTGCTCGCCTTGATCTCCTTTACCGCCTGCTTACCACCACAAATCTTGTGACCATGCCAAATAGCAGGCAAGTTCAAATTCGCATTGACTAGGGCAGAATTTTTAAAATAATTTTATAGATACATGTGGTATATTGTATTTCCACTGACAAATTTTTTCCTTATAGGGGAGAACATCTGCTGTTGTTTTTAGTACAGACAGTTGCCAGGCAAACTGTAGAACATTGCCAGTACAGACCACCTAGAATCAGGGAAGATCGTAATCGTAAAACTGCAAATCCTGAAGGTAAGAGCTGTTTCAGCGAAATAAATGGCAAGTTCCATATTTCAGTACCTCTTCCTTATGATTTTTTGGGTTTTTTTTTGTTTTGTCTTTCTAGATTCTGATATGCCTGATCATGATTTAGAACCTCCTCGTTTTGCCCAGCTAGCTCTGGAACGTGTTTTACAAGACTGGAATGCACTGAAGTCCATGATCATGTTTGGCTCCCAGGAAAATAAAGACCCGTGTGTATCTACATATAGTTGTTGATGTAAAGTTTGATCTGATATTTGACACTTGCTGACTTATATCAATTTATTTCCTTTCTTTTTGTCTTTTCCAAGTCTTAGTGCAAGCAGTAGAATAGGTCATCTTCTGCCTGAAGAGCAAGTTTACCTTAATCAGCAAAGTGGAACTATTCGCTTGGACTGTTTTACACACTGCCTTATTGTCAAATGTACAGCAGACATTTTGGTAAGCACTCTTACCAGTGCTTTACATAGGTTTTCTGAATAATACGATTTTATAAGGTATCTCAGGTCATGTGCTTGGAAGCTAATTTCAAAGTAACCTCAAGTTAATGTTGGTTTTGTGAAAGTATACTGTTATGACTGTGATCCCTCCTTGAGTCTTAATCTCTTTTGTTTCATGCTTCAAAATGGCACACAACTAATGAGTTGTAATGACCTCTTTCTTCAGCTGTTAGACACTTTGCTGGGTACTCTGGTAAAGGAATTACAAAACAAGTATACGCCAGGACGCAGAGAAGAAGCTATTGCTGTTACCATGAGATTCCTGCGTTCTGTGGCAAGAGTGTTTGTCATTCTTAGTGTGGAGATGGCTTCCTCCAAAAAGAAAAAGTAAGTGATGAAGATGTGTGTTGATTGTGGTAATTTTTTCCCCTTTATTACATTTTTCTTTTCTTATAAAATGAGTTGATAAAATCAACAATAGGCAAGAACATCAGAGTTATTTTGTATTCTGTAGACAGATTTGGAAAGATGCACAATAGCTGCTGGTACGTCATGTAACTTCTTAATGCAGTGCTTGTTAAACTTACATGTTCATACTGAACCTTTTGTTTACAGTGTTAGGGTTTTTGGAAATAGGTTTTTGAAACCTATTAAAATAACAGTGTATGGTTGGTTGTCAGTAGTAGATTTAGATACCAAGCCTTAGTCTTGAATTATTGAATGACAGATGTTTTCCACTGACACGAATAGCTGCATATTGTTTCTATTCACATAAATGGATGTATCTGTTAAAGACGATTTTTTTAGAAGAAAATTAGGATAATTAATATTACCATGAAGTTTTTGGGGAAAAAAAGATGTATTTGACATTTATCTTTCTGTGTCTTTTCCCCCAGCAACTTTATTCCACAGCCAATTGGAAAATGTAAACGTGTATTCCAGGCGTTATTGCCCTATGCTGTTGAAGAGCTGTGCAATGTCGCAGAATCTCTAATTATTCCAGTCAGGATGGGAATTGCACGTCCTACAGCACCCTTTACCCTTGCTAGCACTAGTATAGATGCCATGCAGGGAAGTGAAGAACTCTTTTCTGTGGAGCCTCTGCCACCCAGACCATCATCTGACCAGTCTAGCAGGTAAAACTTGTTAAAGCTTACTATCTGTTCTTTTCAAAGATTTCTTAAAGGGGGTTTTGTTTTGGAGTTTTTGTTAGCTTTCCATTAAGTGATATCCAGAGGTCCAAATCTACTTTTTTTGAGGATTTGTTTTTGTATCTTTTAAGTTCTAGTCAATCTCAGTCATCCTACATAATAAGGAATCCTCAGCAAAGAAGAATCAGCCAGTCACAGCCAGTTCGTGGCAGGGATGAAGAACAAGATGATATCGTTTCAGCTGATGTAGAAGAGGTCAGTTTTCTTTTTTTGTACTTGGTTTTTCTTCTCAGTATGGCACATCTAATGCATTAGCCCATGCTTTAACATCTGAACCCGAAATCCATGCATCAAGACCTCTGATTTGAAAAAGATATTAAGTAGTACTTCATGAAATCCTACGGTGCTGTAAGCATTTTAATAGAACTTTGTAATTGTTGTTCTGTATTTTATTTCTCCCTGTTAAAAAGTTTTAAAGTCTTTCAGCACATGGCTGCTATTATGTAGTTTCTGTTAGAAAGCTAGAGGGGTTTTTCAGCAGATGATACCTCTTCAGTATTTAGCAACTAATTCTTGGTTTTGTAGTCAGTTTATCCTTATAGCATTAAAATCTAATGTCCAGGGCTGTTTTATTTGTGCCTGTGATTTTTTTTTCCCACAACACTATAAACTGTACAGCCATGTACAACTACTGTGGCTGTAAGTTCATATCTTGTTCACATCAATTTAATTTTGAGGTCATCTTTCTAAGATGTGTGTTTTTAAATCAGACTTCTTACTCTATTTTGGAAAATGCATAGATTCTCTGATATTGAAGATAGGCTGGCATAATACTACAATCTCTTTCCAGGTTGAGGTGGTTGAGGGGGTGGCTGGTGAAGAAGACCATCATGATGAACAGGAAGAGCATGGTGAAGAAAATGCTGAAGCAGAAGGACAGCATGATGAACATGATGAGGATGGTATGTGTAATGTACATCCTGCACATTTACTGCTTGAGTGAGAAAACTATGCATCAAAAAGAAAAGCATCTTCAGAGTCACCAGTGATAATGATTTGGGAGATTTCCACAAGTAGAGAGAATCCAAGGGTTCCAGACTCCTCATCTTAGAGAAGGAGATGTCTAAAATTAGAGATAACTTGTAGTAAACAAGTACATTAACTTTTTCTGGTTGAGGAGAAAATATTAAGGTCCCAAAGGTATCAGATGTTATTATATTCTTGGTTAACAAAGAATTTGTTTACCTTTTGTATTTGCTGCTGTAAAATGTTGTTGAAGGCAGATGTGTTCTCAAAAGTGATTTGAATCCTGGCAAGCTAGTTCTCAGACTAATCATGAAGTACTAAATTATGATTCAATATTTTGTAGGCATAATTAATCAATTCTGTATGAAAATATTTTAAATTATTATTACTTGTCTTGTATTATTTAGTTTGGGATTAGATGGCCCAAAGCTATGATTTAAAAAAAAGTTATCTTCTTCCCTTTCTGACTGTGCTTTGTGTTTCCAGTCAATCCATTTACAGTACAGTAAATCTGTTTACTAATTTGCTGAATATTCAAACATTTCATTCTTAAAGCTGAACACTGAAATAGAACCTGTATATTTAATTAGATTTTTTTTAAGTTTTCAAGTATTCCTTAAATACTAGTTGAAACAGCATATGGTAAATTGTCCTACTATATGTATATGAAGAGTTGTGGAGTCTTTTGGCTTGAGTGACTTATTTTGAATCCTAAAACCCTTTATTTTCACTATGTGTTGAATGTCCATGTACAGTGCAGAGTGAGAGCAGGCGGCTAATTGCTGGAAAATAAGAAAATATGCTCCAGGTGTTGTTGTGTGTCTGCACTACTTTTATGACCCCCCCTTCATATCCATTAACTTCTGCTGTAGTAAGAGGGTGCGGGGTTTGTTTGTCTTACATGAGTCACTACAGTAATTAAAATTTTGTCTTTTAAACATGAGGTGTTTTGTCCATTGTTTTTACAGGCAGCGATATGGAGTTGGATTTGCTAGCTGCTGCTGAAACAGAAAGTGACAGTGAGAGTAACCACAGTAACCAGGACAATGCCAGTGGGCGCAGAAGTGTTGTCACTGCAGCTACTGCTGGGTCAGAAGCAGGTACACCACATCTTTTTGGGTCTAATCTAGCTGGTTAAATTTAGATGCTAAGAGTAAGTACTCTCCTCCTTCCCCAGATTTCCTGTTTTTCCTTTGCTCTATATTGTAAGGTACAATGCAGACTTTTTGGACAAGAAAATGCATTAAGATGTGACCTGTATTTTTTGCTCTGATGGAGCATCTACATGTGTTAGAGATTACCTCGCTCTCCGGTGTAGTGAAATGAAATGTTCTGATTTATTTTTAAGTGTAGAAGTTTAAAACAATGGTTTGTGGTTTAAAGCAATACACAAAACTGAGCAATCATTGTACAGGTTTTTGAGAGCAACTGCAATTTGGAATCATAATTTTTAGAATTCTTTTCCTAGGTGTAGAATCAGTAAAGAATTTTTAAATCAAATTTTGTAATTTTTATTTTGAAGTGTAAATAATTACACAGCTTTTTCATTACACATGTGGAGAATTAGCAGTATATTATAAGGATAATTTATTGAACGTTTTCAGTAGTGATACTCAAACCCTTTTAGTACAGTGTAGTTTCTCATGGAAGAAGTCTGCCATGCTGACATGATACATGTATCCAGCACAGGTCTGGAGCGGTCAGTTATTGCTTATTTTTCTCAACAGGAGCTAGCAGTGTTCCAGCATTTTTTTCTGAAGATGACTCTCAGTCAAATGATTCCAGTGACTCTGATAGCAGCAGCAGTCAGAGTGATGACATAGAGCAGGAGACCTTCATGCTTGATGAGCCTCTGGAGCGAACCACAAATAGCTCCCATGCCAACGGTGCTGCCCAGGCTCCCCGTTCCATGCAGTGGGCTGTACGGAACACCCAGAACCAGAGGACAACCAGCACAGCTCCCTCCAGTACGTCAACCCAGCAGGCAAGTCTGAGTGAACTGCATGTATGAATGCCAGCTAGCTCTGCCTTTGTTCCTGCCTCTGCTTTTGTTTATTGTCTTAAGGATGAGCTCTTATCTCTTTGTCATACTGCTGACCTACCTTGACTGTTCCAGTTCTAGTTTTGAATTTAAAAAAAGGAAAAGATTTGTTGCAGTTAAAATCTGAGTATGCTTATTGTAGTTAGTGATTATTTGCTAGTTAGAGTTGTGATGTCAATAATATTTACAAGTTTATTTCTGGAAATCTTAATGAAATCAGTCAATACACAAACCACATAGCAGAGATCGAATGAGTTCATTAATGTCATCTCTTCTTTTGTGTTTAGCAAGTTCAGCAGGCTTGATTTACATTGATCCCTCAAACCTCCGTCGGAGTGGTACCATCAGTACCAGTGCTGCAGCAGCTGCTGCAGCGCTTGAAGCCAGCAACGCAAGCAGCTATTTAACATCTGCAAGCAGCTTAGCAAGAGCATACAGCATTGTGATACGGCAGATATCTGATCTGATGGGTCTGATTCCCAAATACAATCACTTAGTCTATTCCCAGATTCCAGCTGCAGTGAAGCTGACTTATCAAGATGCAGTTAACTTGCAGGTAAGAACATGGAAATTTTCATAGAGAAACATAATTTCAATACAGCTGGGGTTTTTTAGGTATAATTATAGACTTGTTGAGATTGAAAGTGACCTGTGCATATTGGCTGGTTTAAATTTCTTTGAGGGTCAACAGGAAAAGACTGCTCAGGACTGTTTGGTTAGGTTTTGAATATCTCCAAGGATGGAGATTCCACAACTGCTCTGAACAACCTGTTCAGTGTTTGACAGCTCTCATAGTGAAAGAAGATTTTTCTTGAGTTTAAAGGGACTTACCAAGTATTTCAGTTTGTACATGTTGCCACTTGTCCATTCACAGGTATCACTAAGAGTCTGGTTTTGTATACTTCATACCTGTTTATCAAGTATTTGTACACACTGGTAGGATCCTCCTGAGTTTGTGTCTTCAGTCTAAAGTGCCCCAGCATTCTCAGCCTCTTCTTATGTTAAGATAGAGTGTGGGCTAAAGTAACTAGGGTTACTTATTTCATTAAACTGGTAGTATTTCATATACATACATTCTTTTTAAAAAAGGAACTTAGGTAGATTTTGTTTAAACAATGTCTGACTGATACGTAATTAATAGTTAAGTCAGAATTGACACGGGATTTCTGCTAGGGATCTATTGCCATATTCTATTTGACATGAACTGTTGAGTCTGTATAAGAAGAAAGTTAGTAAGGGCCAAGTAATTAAATGAGATAAAAGATTTGTGCAGGTAAATGTACTGTTCACTGTCCCTTCCTTCAGGGACATAGTCATCCTTTCCATGTTATGCACATATTTTTGTACAGTGCTCTTGACTGTCTGTTTTTGAAAGTGTATGTAAAATCCATCTTTAGAGAAAATACATGTCAGACAGCAGTCTTCCCCTTCATGCACAGACATTAGTTTCAGAGACTGACAAGGCAGGAGGGACTCCAAAGTGTTCTCAAAGTCAC
Source organism: Eopsaltria australis (assembly GCA_034509425.1). Classification (NCBI taxonomy): domain Eukaryota; kingdom Metazoa; phylum Chordata; class Aves; order Passeriformes; family Petroicidae; genus Eopsaltria; species Eopsaltria australis. The sequence goes on along the minus strand of JAVTVJ010000002.1, from coordinate 91,842 downwards.
CTGGGCATCGTGTGTAGGGTAAAATCATATGTACTGAATTTAGTACAGAAGTCAGCTGTGATAGTAACACAGCTGTTGTGTGGGAGCAGGAAATCAAGGGATGCTGTTTTCTGTTAGTAGTGCTGTGTAGGGATGTGGAAACCTGATGAGAATATATTTACTTGTAATTGAGCCACGTGCTATTTGTATGGCTCTGTTTTCACAGTGTGATGGAAGGAAAAGACTTCTGATTTGGGAGAGGAAGGTTAGAAAGATATTCTGGGGTCAAACACTGGGGTAAACACACAGAGAAAGAAATAAGAGAGTGTTGTTTTATTATGGAGGAGGCTAAAATAATTTTCAGGAGATTCTTAACAGGAGAAGTGAACAGGTAACAAGAGGTTTGTATTAGCACGGGAAAGCTGAACAGGGGAGGTTTCATTTGGACACAGAAACAGGGTTGAGACAGAATTTTGTTAGTTTAGTGCATTAGAAGTCTGAGGGATGTTTTTGAAGACCAGAATTCAGAGGAATGAAGAAAGCAGAATGATGTTGGATCAAAAAATCCAGCAGGTCAGTGGAGGTAGCAGATGGCAAGAAAAGCAGGCTGCAGAGAACAGGTGAAGCAAAGATGAGACCAGGAGGTGAGACTTGGATTCAGACATAATTCTTTGTGCAGGTCTTGACTTTGTTGTCTTCGCTGAGTAACTTGCAAGGGGTGAAGAATGTTGAAAGATCTGGCTGAGGAATTCCACAGCAGGATGTGGGCTGTTAAAGCTAATAGAAAGTCAGGAATTAAGCTAAAATCACCAAGTTGTGCATACCTGGGAGATACTGAGTGGTCATAAGGGGAGGAGTATAAGAGATGCCCAAAAGAGAGAGAGATGGTGAGAATGCTTTCTAGATGTCAGAGTGTTAAGTGATGAGAGCTGCATATCACCACAGTAAATCAGCAGTCTCAACAGAGCTTTCAGAAACCAATCTTTGGTCATTCTTGGGAGTAGTTTTACAGCCTCTTCATAGGGGATCAGGTAGAGACTTATGTTAAGGTTTCATTCTCATCATCTAGATATATTGTTTGCAAAACTAACTAAATCTCATTTTCTATAGAATTACGTGGAAGAAAAGCTTATTCCTACTTGGAATTGGATGGTCAGTATCATGGACTCTACTGAAGCTCAGCTGCGTTACGGTTCAGCATTATCATCTGCTGGTGATCCTGGGCATCCAAATCATCCTCTCCATGCTTCTCAGAACTCAGCTAGAAGGGAAAGGATGACAGCCCGTGAGGAAGCCAGCTTAAGAACACTTGAGGGAAGAAGGTATTAAAATAGTTTGATTACTGCATGCAATATAAATTATCAGTTTTATAGTTAAATCTTATTCACAGACATCTTAGGAATCTAATTTTGTATCACTGGAATGTAGTTATTGTTTTGATTTATGTTGATTTCCTGTGTTCTTGCTACTATTTGGTTTGTTCTGATGTCTTAGATTCATCTTGAGCATTAACTGCTTACAGTGTACTGCATCTGAACTGCTTGTTCTATGCTTTTAGCTTATCACTGCTTTTGTATGGAGTTCATTGAGATTTTACATCCAAATTTCAAGTATAAGGCTTATACATAAAGTATATGTTCTCCTGTGATGCCTGATGTCTCTGTATTCAATCCTTTTCCTTCACTAGACGTGCTACTTTACTCAGTGCCCGTCAGGGAATGATGTCAGCACGTGGTGATTTCCTGAACTACGCACTGTCCTTGATGCGTTCTCACAACGATGAGCACTCGGATGTTCTTCCTGTTCTAGATGTCTGCTCACTAAAGCACGTGGCATATGTTTTTCAAGCCCTTATTTATTGGATTAAAGCAATGAATCAACAGACAACATTGGATACTCCTCAGCTGGAAAGGAAAAGGTATTGATGTTGACTCCTAGAAACAAATAAAAGTGGCATAAGCCCTTTTGTTTCAGTCATTGGCATAGTTCCTCAGCAGCTTACATAAATATATGCATTAATCTTTGTGTCTGTGAGTGTGTGTAGTAGCATACATATTATAAAAATAATTTCTATAATGGTATGTAATGTACCTGTGTTTGATAAGCCTGTTGCAGTACCCTGTTCACTTCTTTTTATGCTGTAAAATGTTTCGTTACGGTTGAAACTTGAATTGGATTTTTACCTCCATAGTAGTGCCTCTAAAAGACATACTTAGGGCAGTTTTTCAGTTAATGACATGAGACATGCATTTGACATGATAACAACTTATTTAGATTTCTATCAAACATGTTAAGAGATGGCATTGGAGAAAATGGCATTGCCTGATATAATGGGCTTTGTGGTTTCATTTTCCATTTGGTTATATGTGTTTGAGACTTACCTGATATTTAAAGCACAGTCGGGAAATCAATAGCTGAAAATGTTCTTGAGTTGAAAAACTGCTACTTCAACGATGTCAGTTTACAATGTGCCTTTATTATTTTTTAAGATGTTTTAAGATTTCTTTTAATATATTTTTATTTCAAATGGCAATTTATGTTCATAGAAATGTCCACATGTTGGTAGTCTACACCATCTGTTCTCATTTCTTACTAGGTTTTTAGGTAATGTACCCAAGCAATGTACCCTAGTCAAGAGTTAAATGCTGATTTTTATTCCTTTCTGTTCCTAATTTTCAATACTGCAGGTCAAACTTTTCATTTTCTCTACAAATTTAGTAACTGTAAAAAATGAGATGTTGACATTTTACATATATATTGGACTGCTACTTCAGTTGCAATACTATGTTCTATTTATCTTGGTAATGTAAGGTTTGTTACAACCTCAGAGGTGTACCAGAGTGGGGGCGTTATCAACAGTAGTTTCCTCACAAGTAAGAATGATAAAATACAGTAATCAGCTTTTTGTAGGGTCCGACTTGAGCAGTTATAGCCACAGCTTTAACCCTTTTCCAAGCAATAACATACTTCCAGAAGCTGCTTTTCCCAAAAAAAATCCGCATACTGAAATCTGTCAGATAACTGTTCGTTAAAGAATTGCGAAATCTGCATGAAATGCTTTTAAAACTTGGAAGGCCTAGATCTTTGCAATTAAAAGTGAGTGATTCAAACAGTTGCTTCTGTTAGATGACATATTAGTAGTCTGATTGAAATGAACTTTTATCAGTCTTCATCCAGTTTCAGAATACATTTCATAATGAATAAACTGCCAGAAATGAATACTAGTCAAAGTTCTTGACAGAACAGTTGTATAGTACAGTGAAATCAAGTTTTTAAATGTGCAGTTTGCGGACTTATCTTCTGAAATGACATAGTGAGATAATTTCTAAATTTTGGAACAGTATTTACTTGCATATTTCTTCCATTAATGCAGGGTTCCTAGGATTTTTGTATTGATGTAGTGTTTAAAACCAAGCATCCCCATCACTGCCCAGAGCTGTAACCTTTAAGATCAAAATTGGTAGGTGGCCAAATGGCTTTAAGGGTAACTGTGTGTGATGTAGTGAGTATGTAATGAGAAGTTCTCTACGGTGCTTCAGTTTTAGTTTTGTTTTTGTTATGTATAACTCTTGAGTACACTTCCTGATTATGCTACAGATTTAGATGTTTTGCCTAATAATTTCTTCAAGATGATTGACTCTTTTTTCTTGCCTTTTGTTGTTGTTGTTTTGGGTGTTTTTTATTAAGAACTCGGGAGCTTTTGGAACTGGGTCTTGACAATGAAGATTCGGAACACGAAAATGATGATGATACCAATCAAAGTTAGTATACAAAAATTGACATAGCATACCAAAATGCCACACTTTCTTAGTGCTTTTTCCCTTTAGCTAGCTGAGACTTTGAATAAATTTTGCTGCTTGCATATGTAAAGTTGGGCTTTAGTAAGATTTTCTTAGTGTTGTTACTTTCCCAAGTTTCTTCTGCCTCTGCCTGTTTCATTGCCTCTCATTTCAGGGCCATGTTTTTGTCTTCTTTCTCACTGAACTGCAGCATTTCTGGTCTTACTTACCATTCTACATTAAAATTTGATTCAGAGTTAAACTGATTTTTTGATCTGATGAAACTGTGCTGAAAATGGTAGAATATGTACTCCTACAAACAGTGTAGGAGTGCCTGTTCAGTAAAGCTAGGTATAGTAAAAAGAATAAAAGTGATAACTAAGCAAATTAATAAAGATACAGCATTTACTGAAGCATCCTGTAGAACTATTAAATTTGCAGAGACTCTCCTCTAGTCAGATAGCTAAGAGGGAAGGATATTAATTTTTGGCATTTTATATCCTTTGCTGCTACAACTGTGAAAACTGATTTGAAATCTTCTCTGATATTTAGGTGCTACACTCAATGACAAAGATGATGACACCCTCCCAGCAGAGACCGGCCAAAACCATCCCTTTTTCAGACGGTCAGACTCTATGACGTTCCTCGGCTGCATTCCGCCCAATCCGTTTGAGGTTCCTCTGGCAGAGGCCATCCCCTTGGCAGACCAGCCACATCTATTACAGGTGACATCAGAGATGGTGTTTTGGAAGAAAACTGCAGTTTGCTTTTTCATTCCTCACCGAAGTATATTATTGACCCAGAGCGCTTCTGTTGCTTTTCAGCCAAATGCTCGCAAAGAAGATCTGTTCGGCCGACCCAGTCAGGGTCTGTACTCATCTTCTGCCAACAGTGGGAAGTGCTTAATGGAAGTTACAGTGGACAGAAACTGCCTTGAGGTAAATGTAAAGCTTTTATTATTTTAAACAATACAGTAATTAAAACTAGAATCTTCGCTCCTTAAAAAGACAATTCAGTGTTTTCAGAGAGAATTTTACGTAGCTTTTCAAATGATGATTTAAAAGCAGAGTGCCTGTGAAAACTTGAAGTCTTTATGAAAAGTATGCTTAATGTAGAAACCTCATGCCTATGGATTTATAGCAGCTTTCAGGTAATGTTTTTAAATGCAGCAGTACAAGTCTGAGTTAATTTTGGAATGCTAATTATGTAATTATTTTTGATAAAAAGATTTAAATCTTCCTATAGTCCAGTAGAGTTGACTTGCCTTCAGACTGAACATTCTGAACATTAATTGGCAAGCATATGAAATGCAAACATACAGCGGGGAAAATATTTTTTCTTTTATTTTTTTCTTTCTTTTTTTGTATTTATTGAAATGATTGAGGTTACTGTGTTTTAACAGGTTGATTAGTGTTCACTTTTGTGTGATTTAAAATACACATCTATGAATATATGTGCTGAAAAAGCCTTCTATGCTACTTTGAAAGTGCAATTAAATTTTGCTTCTTCTTCAGGTTCTTCCAACTAAAATGTCTTACGCAGCCAACTTAAAAAATGTTATGAGCATGCAAAATCGGCAAAAGAAGGAAGGGGAAGAACAAAATGTGCCGACAGAAGAATCTGAGAGCTCAAAACCAGGGCCTTCAGCTCATGATCTAGCAGCACAGCTGAAAAGCAGTTTATTGGCAGAGATAGGATTGACTGAAAGTGAAGGGCCACCTCTCACATCTTTCAGGTAGCTAAGTTAAAAATTACTCTTTGAAATATTACTGCTCTGATAAATGGCTGTTTGGGACTCTGTAAAATGTTTTTTAAATTGGGTAGCTTAATTTAGTTTGCATTTGTAGTTTGTGATTAGTAGCTTCTAAAGTGAATAGGTGAACTGTCTTCAAAGAGGTCTGTGCAAACTGTAGACACATTCCTTTACTCCCTGACTTCCTGCTGCAGACCTACTGTGATGTCCTGGGTAGCCAAGCTGAGCAGTTGGAATTGACAGCTTGGCATCTGCAACTGGTGGTGCTGCCCACACTTTATGCAGTTAGGGATTGAACTACCCTCACTTCAAATTACAGCTTTTTAAAAAGAAATTAAGGTCTTGGTTGAAGGGAGACCAGTGAATTGCATGTAGCAGCAGTTACATGCTTTTGAAGTAGTCACCCTTTGGAAGCAAGACTTATGTTTCAGCTGAAACTATGCAGCTTCATGTGCTTTTGTCCACAGACTTAGCGTACTGTGTCATTGTTTATCAGGAATAAAAAACTTAGTTAAAGGCAGAGGGTAAGGAAAAGCCGAAGTACTCAAAATGTGTTTGAAATTTAGGTTGATTTCACAGATCTGTCATTTTTTGTTCTTTCTGTCAGGCCGCAGTGTAGCTTCATGGGCATGGTTATTTCTCATGACATGTTGCTGGGACGTTGGCGCCTTTCTTTGGAGTTGTTCGGTAGAGTATTCATGGAAGATGTTGGAGCAGAGCCTGGATCGGTATGTATTTCTCAGTGTAAGGAAGGACAGTTCCTCTTACAACTAAATTGTGACTCTTCCTGATTATTCTGATTTTGGCGTTTGTGTTTGGTTTTTTTATCATTTTTAGATCTTGACTGAATTAGGTGGCTTTGAAGTAAAAGAATCGAAATTCCGCAGGGAGATGGAAAAACTCAGAAACCAGCAATCAAGGGATTTAACTTTGGAGGTAAAAAATGTTAGTTTATCTTTGAGTACACTTTCATTAAAAGTTGCATTATTACAGTAACTTGGTAGGAGTTGTATTTCAGAGGCTGCAAGCAGGTGTCTTAAATCATACTTTGTGTGTTTTGTTGCAGTTACTCTGTAGTTTTTCCCAGTCTGATTGGTATTTTTTGAGTCTGTGCAGCAGTGTCCAGAAATCTGTTGTGAAGCTGAAAGTCTCTCAGTATGATAACTGGTAAAGAAAAAGCTTTTTTTTTTTTTTTACTAGGTTGATCGAGACAGAGATCTTTTAATTCAGCAGACCATGAGGCAGCTCAACAATCATTTTGGTCGCAGGTGTGCTACCACTCCCATGGCTGTACACAGAGTGAAAGTTACCTTTAAGGATGAGCCCGGAGAAGGCAGCGGTGTAGCACGAAGCTTTTATACTGCTATTGCACAGGCTTTTCTGTCAAATGAGAAACTGCCAAATCTAGATTGCATTCAGAATGCCAACAAGGGTACCCATACAAGTAAGTCATGCACAGCAGTTAATCTACAGAAAATACTAATAAAAAACCTTGGGTGCTTTTTTTACATAGAAATACTTGGTATTGTGCCAGAGACACCTCTTGTTAGCTCAGCCAAGAATCGATAAAAGTTGTGTGTTAGTTTTCTGGAGCAAGGAAGTGGTTTTCCCCCCCCACACTTTCAGAAACAGGAACCTCTTGTTTTTCTTGCAACAAGAGTCTGCTTCAGATGTGCTCAGCTTTTTTGAGCGTCCTTCTCTCCAGCAGGTAATAATTGTCAAGATTTTAGCTAATAAGAGTATACATTTTAATACGGCTCCTCCATCTGACTTGCCACAAACATGTTTTAATGTTTTTGAAAGTGTATATAAACTCCTAAAATATTTTGTCATTTTTAAGTTGGTACAAACACTTCAGGTCCTTTCTTAAGTTTGCTGAACCCAACCGCTGCTTCAAGTGAAGTAGTTCTGTCTCATTGACGTCTTTCAAGCTCTTCCAAAACTTAGTCTTCCTTACACTGAAACTTAGGTAGGAGAGAGAAATACAAAGATGTTTAAGTTTATGAGGTTTTTTGCCCTTCAGGTCTGATGCAGAGATTGCGAAATAGGGGAGAGAGAGATCGGGAAAGGGAGCGAGAGAGAGAAATGCGGAGAAGTAGTGGCTTGCGAACTGGTTCTCGGAGAGATAGGGATAGGTAAGTGATAAATCTTTAACTTACTGAAGATATTTTGTCAAACAGAGTAATTGCCTTGGATATCATCAGGAAAGATACTATTACTTCCTCCAATTAAAGGAATCTTTTTCAGGAGCAATTTGCAGGGTAATTTCTTGAAATTCAGTCTCTACTTTTAATTCTTAAAGAATTATTATGCATACTTTAGCATTAGTAGGTTATGTCTCAACCACAGGCCATCAGTCTCTTCTGCTAAAATAATAGCAAAAATTTGTGTACTAGAATAAAATTATGAGGTGGTTTAGAAACAATGCCATTGGTGGCATGTCTGACTGTGCTGTATGCAAAACATGAGTAATACTAAAATCTCTGGTTCATTTTGGTTCTCTCTGATTCATTCTCTCCAAGCAGCTATGAGCAACACTACTATTCCAGCAGTAAAGCTAATGCTAATATGAATCTGTGCAAATGATATTATTCCAGAGGATTTTTGCATTTTTCCTCTGAAATGAGTACAAACTGCTCTGATTATCTTAAGGGACTTCAGGAGACAACTGTCCATTGACACACGGCCTTTTAGACCAGCATCAGAGGGAAATCCTAGCGATGACCCTGACCCTCTCCCAGCACACAGACAAGCCCTTGGAGAACGGCTCTACCCTCGAGTGCAAGCAATGCAACCAGTAAGACTTCTCTAATACACTTAATGGTTGTTCCTGTCATCTTGTAATGTAAAAATTTATTTCCTTATCCATGATTGAAATTATTGAAACATCATTGAAAATATTTGAACATGTAAGACTGATTTTATTTTCCTTTTAATTTTGTTAAGATTTTGTTTCTATAAGTTTTTGTTTAGCTTAGGAGGTATCTTGTAATGCATTCTCTATTTTAAATGCCAAAACTTTCATAAAACCATATTTGAAAATGAGAGAACTGGAGGAGAATAGTGAGACCTGTCACTCCTTTATCCACAGGCATTTGCAAGTAAAATCACAGGAATGTTGTTGGAATTGTCTCCTGCTCAGCTGCTTCTGTTACTAGCTAGTGAAGATTCTCTTAGAGCAAGAGTTGATGAAGCAATGGAACTCATTATTGCACATGGCAGGTAAAGTATCAAGAAGTAAGAACTGATTTTGTGGCCAAAGCACTTGTACTGTTCTACATCTAACTCCAGTAAATGCAGCTTATTCCTTGATAGTCTAGATATTTTTATTTGGACAGGTGACTTTTTGGCTTTGGTTTAATCTACTCTGACTGGTTTCAGAGTATGACAGTTCATTTTTGAGAGTAGCCCTGCAGAGAAGGACTTGATGGGTGCTGGTGGATGAGAAACTAGACATGAGCTGGCAATGTGCCAGATGTATTCTGGGCTGCACCAAAACCAGCATGGCCAGCAGGTTGAGGGGGAGGATTCTGCCCCTCTGGTGAGACCCCACCTGCAGTGCTGGATCCAGCTCTGGGGTCCCCAGCACTGGAAGGACATCAACCTGCTGGAGCAAGTCCAGAGGAGGCCACCAACATGATCAGAGGAATGGAGAAAGAAAGGCTGAGAAAAACTGGGGTTGTTCAGCATGGAAAAGAGAAAACTTGTGGGCAACCTAATTGTGACCTTCCAGTCCCTGAAGGGAACCCACAAAAAGACGGAGAGGGACTTTATACATGTAGTTACAGTTCAAGGGGAAATGGCTTCAAACTGGAAGAGAGTAGGTTTAGATTAGATAACAAGAAGAAATTCTTTACTGTGAGGATAGTGAAGAACTGGAACAGGTTACCCAGAGAGGTTGTAGATCCCTGGAGGTGTTCACGGCCAGGTTGGATGGGGGTCTGAGCAACTTGGTCTAGAGAGAAGTGTCCCTGCCCACAGCAAGGGGGTTGGAACTAGATGATCTTCAACGTCCATTTCTGACCCAAACCATTCTATCATTCTGTGAGTCTGTGATTGTGAAATTAAATCTGCCTTTTTTTTTTTCCTTCTCAAGGGAGAATGGTGCTGACAGTATACTGGATCTTGGGTTGCTAGACTCTTCAGATAAAGTGCAGGTAATGACCTGTTGCACAAAATTTATGTAAGATTCATTTGTAACAGTTAATTTAAAACCAGAAGCAACTGGAAGCTTTCTTTGTCATGCAAGACAAAGTTCTGTTTAATAATTTATTTTCTTTGGAAAGGATTAACAGTAATTAGTCAAAAGTATAAAATGTTATCATTGGGAAATATAACGGAAATTCTTAACCAATGGAACCTGAATCTTTGGGTGTCATAGCAAATAGCTTGTTGATGTGTGTCAGTAACTAGAATTAAGTGTGTTAATTGCTATTTTGACTTTCAAAACAGGAAAATAGAAAGCGACATGGATCCAGCCGCAGTGTAGTAGATATGGAATTAGATGATACAGATGATGGGGATGATAATGCACCACTTTTCTACCAGCCTGGAAAACGAGGTTTTTATACACCAAGACCTGGTAAAAACACAGAAGCAAGGCTGAACTGTTTCCGAAACATTGGCAGGTATGCTACCATTAACTTTTTAGTCTGAAAAAATGTAAAAGACAATCATACACAAACACCAGGGACGATCCAAGCTGGAAAAACAATTTTTTATGGTCGCTGTTTCTCACTCTGAGCCTAAATAGTGGGGAATTTGCATATGTCAATTTGAGGTTTCTTTTCCTGTTAAATTTTAATTTTGTATCGTTCTTTTTTAAAATTATGTATGTCCATGATTTTTATTTGTGACTGATAAAGTTGGAAAGCTAGCTTGTTTAATTCTTAAAATATTGGAACTCTTAAATACAAGTTTGATGAAAGATCTCTAGTGAAATTTCTGCTGTACCAAAACAAACTCCAAACATGTATTTTCAGAATCCTAGGATTGTGCTTGTTGCAGAATGAACTATGTCCCATCACGTTGAATAGACATGTTATCAAAGTCCTACTTGGCAGAAAGGTAAGTTTAACTTAAAAATTTTAATTTCCTGTATTTACTTAAAATCTCATCTATAAAACTGGTTTTTTTCCCCTAACCATATATGTATTAACTGTCTCAGTTGATACTGGAACTGTATGGATGTCTTAAATTTGTGGACTATTAATTTTTTCGTTTCCTGGATTTTGAACAGAGTAGATCTACTAGAAGTCAGGTATTTGACTGAGATGTAATGATTTGTAGTGGGTTAGCCTTCAACTCTCTTCAGAAACTACATACTGTCTCTGCTTTTTTTCTTCCTGAGACTCAGAAAAAATAGTGTTAGACAATGCTAGGCCACTAGTATCTTAGCTTACAGAAAAGCATTTTTCTGGAGATTTGAGAGAGCTCATGGAATTAATTTGTAATTAAAATTTTGTCTCAGATGTAGGTATAATTACATTCAGAGCAGTAATTGCTAAACTTTTGACCAAAACTTCTACCCTGGCCCAGTAAAAACTAATAATGTATGGCACTTTTGACACATTAGTCAATGGAATTGAAAGTTCTGTCTGATCCAACAAACTTAAACCAAGGTTTGTTACTGCTGGTCTTTCCTTAAATTCAATTTTGATCACATAATCAGTTACCCAGCATAGTATAATCTTTAACGAAAAAGGGTTAGTGGCAGAAATGACCTTTAAATATCCACTGATGTCTTCCAAGAGTGATTGCCTTCTAATTTTTCTCTTCAGGTTTTTCTTGTTGAATATGTATTCCTTCCTGTATTCTAACATACCTTCTAAAGCAGACTGAAAGTAGGAGTTTAGCTGCATTTATTTCTATGTGTTTGTGTCCTTTGTTGCCTGTGCATAGATCTGGCATAGATCACATAATTTTGAATACATTTTTAAACGTGTTATGTTTCAAACTTCTGTCCTTTTTTTAATAGGTGAACTGGCACGACTTTGCTTTTTTCGATCCGGTTATGTATGAAAGCCTTCGGCAACTTATCCTCGCTTCCCAGAGCACAGATGCTGATGCAGTGTTTGCAGCAATGGATTTAGCCTTTGCAATAGACCTGTGTAAGGAGGAGGGTGGAGGGCAGGTAAGCACAGCTAAATCTGTGGATCTGTAGTTTCAGAGTTCGATAGCCGATGCAGGCTGTAGTGTGCACATAATCCATTCTCTTCTCAGATGGCAGATAAAACATTTTACTCTTCCTGGATTCAGTGCAGTGTTCTTAGACATTGAAACTTGGATATTTTTCCTTGAAAGTGATACAGAGTCTACCATAGAGCCTGGCTACATAGTCAGTCCTAGGGAATCTTTAAAACTATCCCATAGTAGTAAAATTTGCTTGGTTTTGGAGGTCTATTAAGTAAATCCCTCTGCAGCATACTGCGGTGGTTGTCATAGTCTAATTTCCTTTATATCCCTTTTCTTCTTCCCCTTTTTAAATGTTCCTTATTTTTTTGCCATAGGTTGAACTTATTTCCAACGGTGTAAATATACCAGTCACTCCTCAGAATGTATATGAGTATGTCCGGAAATATGCAGAACACCGAATGTTGGTAGTAGCAGAACAGCCTCTACATGTAAGTCTTCAGTGGAGTTTTTTTTAAAAGAAGAAAAAAAGAATCTGTAATATTTCAGTCAGTTAATTATTCTCCTCATTGGTGGTGTTACTAATCAAGTTTCTTTGAAGTCTTGACAGCTTGATTAAAAATATTTATTTTCTCTTTTTTTTTGTAATTGTATAGCTGTTTATGCAGTACAGCGAAGACTGAGTACTTCGAGTAATTTATTTTATGGAATAAAAGATAATTTCTTTTATAGTGGGTCTCATTGGTTAAATATATATGTTCATTTTTGAGCTCAAATGGCACAAATCCTCTTGGAACTTTGGCTTTGTATTTGGCAGCTACTTTGTTCTAATAATTTATTACCTTTGATTTGTTTGCATCCTTGTTCTAAGGAAAAATAATTTATACAACAACTTCTATTAGCCTGGCAAGAAACGTAAAAATTGACTAGAAAACCGTATTAAAAATTACTTGCTTTTTTGAAGCCCTTGTCACATAACACTTACGGAATAATATATTTTTGTAGACAGCTAATGAAGTCCAGTCTGTCTTATGCTACTACATCTAAACTTTGTTGTTTGTGCTCATTGTGGTTTCCTGCTGCACATCTGAGATAGATGAGCAGGCTGCCAGATTACCTCCGTGCAGCTGAGGTCCAGGTTCTCATAGAAAGAGAGAATGTGCTCCCAGAATGTTCCTGGAATTAAGATACTTGATCTCCATGTCTGCATATATTAATAGTTTGACTCTTGGTTGTTTTAAGAGTTGAAAACCCTTACACTTGTATTAATTTTGGAATTTTCTAAAGCAAATTGATTCATAGTATTCCATTCTGAATATGGAATTTCCTATCTTTTCAGGATATTACTTACATAGAATATGCATGTGTGTGTGTGTAATATTTTTGAAGCAGAGTTAGCATGTGTCTGAGGAAGCAAAGTAAAAGTAATGTGCAAGATGCATTTTTTTAAAGTTCTCATCAGATTCAGCACAGCTTAGCAAAATACCTGAACATTTTAGCATTAGAAGAGTGCATGTGCTTCTGCTTCTGGTGAAATACTGATTCAAACCATTTCTGCTTTCTTTTGCTCTAGGAGGTAGGGTTTAAAAATTGGTGCAGTTCTTTGTTTCAGAAGATTTGCATCTCAGATGATAAAGCTTTAAAAGAAAAGAACTGCTCAGAGAATAATGAATTTTGATTTAGAAGGGTTTTCACATGAAACTTTTCAGCAAGGCATTTCAAGTCAATCTTAAAAGTTAACACAGTTACGATGTGCATTTTGTGGTTTTCCTTTAAGGCAATGAGGAAGGGGCTCCTGGATGTACTTCCAAAGAATTCATTAGAAGATTTGACAGCAGAAGATTTCAGACTGTTGGTAAATGGCTGTGGTGAAGTAAATGTGCAGATGCTAATCAGCTTTACCTCTTTCAATGATGAATCAGGTATGAAATAACTTGGTCATAAACAGAGTTGCAGGGATAACTTAACACTGTTCTTTCTGTGTGGAGTAGTTACCAGAATTAAACTTGAACTATCTCTTCAAGTCTGGCATTAGTTAATAAGCCAGTGAAAGCTGTCATAAAGTTATTACTTGGGATTTTTTTTTACATTCCTTTGAAAATATTTACCTTCAGTTAAGGGTGGGGGGGTTTGAGAAAGCCTGTGTTCCAGCTTTGCTGTCACTAGATGTTAAATACACGGATTGTATTACTGGTAGTATGTTTTTCTTGTGAAAATTCTTTAGAACTATAACTGTGCTGGATGCAAGTTTATTACTTCTTACATAATTTTTAAACTGCATTTAGCTGCAGTTGGGCTTTTTGGTGAGGAGGGAGGAGTGGGAGTGGTACTGAGTTATGTCAGTGTTAGCCTTGCATTCAAAGCTATTAGTTTTGAAATTACTAGTCTCCAATATCAGGACTTCATGAAAGCGATTGTAGCTGAGATCCAACTTGCAGCACACTTAAAACAGATATCTTAATGTTATTGTCCAGTGTAGCAGCTGAATTGTATACCTTTATATTTCACACAGGAGAAAATGCTGAGAAGCTTTTGCAATTCAAGCGTTGGTTTTGGTCCATAGTTGAGAAGATGAGTATGACGGAAAGACAAGATCTAGTAAGTTGTCCATTCTCATTGGAAACATACAGAGGAATTGCAGTAACTGGTGTCATTACTGTTCTTAACCGTGTCTACCTGCAGAGACTTTGTGAAGAGTTAAGGGAGCAGAGCAGGGTGGTAGGGTTGGGTAAGACTGTTGGTTCTGGGAACAACAGGTGTGAATCCTACACATTCCTGTAACTGAAAGTAAGCGTGGTGTGTCCTTCTCCCTGTTCAGAGGTCTTGTACAGAAGCACAGTTTCACTCTGCACAGCTGCTCTTAAGATGAGTAACTGTGGTTACTCAGCTGTGTTGTGAGCTGGTAGAGTTTTGAGGTCGAGTTCTCTTCATGGATCATACTCACCTGACTTCTGTGTATCCTGAGGGCAGTATGTGTGTCCTCTCTGTAAGATGTCACTAATGACAGATGCCATGTCCTTCTCAAAGCCCTTTAGGAGTAACTGATGAGAAGCATGAAAGAATAAGATACTGTTTAGGGGATGCCATTTTTAAAAACTTGCCTGTACTTTCGTTGTACGCTTCTTAAAACGGTTTGTTTTTTACTTCCTACTCTATAAGGTACTATCTCTCCCTTACAGTCTACTAAAAGGAAACACAGTGCTCTGAAAAGGGGAAACCGCAAAGCACATTTTTCAAGAAGTGTCTATGGTTACACTTTGGTGGTGACTCTGTATTTCACACTTGAGATAATAAACCAAATACTCTCTGTTGCTGCCTTTTGTCTGAACCAGTACTACATTCTGTAGTCTCTAATTGGGTTGTGAGAGATTCCTGATTCAATTTGTATTGATGGCAGTCACCACCTTCCCAGATAGATCTGGGGACATTTCATTTACTGAGCATTTGTTGATACAGGATAATTTTGAGTGCTGCTTTTATCAGTTTTATGAATGAGCAGTTGACAAAGGGAAGTGAAAGAAGCTACTACAGAAGCAAGTAGCATGACTGTGGAGTTTAGTTTGACATATTGAAGAGAACATAGTGTGATCAAACTTGCTGTGACCTTGCAGTTCTTTTTTAACCTATCCCTACACAATTTGTAGGCAGTATGACTCTCAGCCTTGTAAATCATAATTTTAAATGCTGTCTGCTTTTTTCAGGTTTACTTTTGGACCTCAAGTCCATCATTGCCTGCCAGTGAGGAGGGATTTCAGCCTATGCCATCCATCACAATAAGGCCACCAGATGACCAACATCTTCCAACAGCAAACACTTGCATTTCTCGCCTTTATGTCCCACTCTATTCCTCTAAGCAGATTTTGAAACAAAAATTGTTACTCGCCATTAAGACCAAGAATTTTGGTTTTGTGTAGAGTATAAAGAGTGTGTATTGCTGTGTAATATTACTAGCTAAGTTTTGTAGATTTTTCCATTTGTCTATAAAAGTTTATGAAAGTTAATGCTGTCATACCCCTGGTGGTACTTCAAAGATTTAAATGCAAACATTCCTGTACTAAATTTGTAACGTAAAGGCCTAAGGAGCACTAGCAATATGTGACTGCAACAGTTTGCTAGTCAATAACTCCTTTGCCTAACCCCAGCCAAAGATGACAGCAGAACAATATAATTTACACTGTGATTTATCTTTTTGCTGAGGGAAAATATGTAAAATGTTCTGAAAATTCACTGCTGCCTTTGTGGAAAGTGTTTCAGCAAAGGTTCTTGTATAGAGGGAGTAGGGAATTTCAAAATAAAAAATTAAGTATGTTCTGTGTTTTTAACTTTTTTTTAATGGTGTTTAATTTGTGGCTGGCTGCAGTTGTGTATCATGTATATTGAACTTGTAAAAAGTTCCTGACAGCTCAGATCCCAGAGTTGGGATTGTTCACTTATGAAACCACTTTCATTGCAATTTTTGTTCTATTGCATTGAACTCTGGCACATCAGATACCATCACTAATATTTTGCATGTAATCTGTACCTTTAGTGGTTTTTTTTTTCCCTGTACATATTTGATGAGGCCAATGCACAGTATTTCATAGTTCACAATCAACATTTTTGTATCCTTGTTACAGTGAACAGACAGTCAGGAGATTGTTCCACTACCAGTTCTAACCCAACACTTGTACTACATTATCTAACTATGTAAACTCAGCCTGGGCACTTTCTGGTAACTGTAAAATGTTTATAAGATCATGATTATTGAAGATACATTTTTTGGAAGACTTTAATGTTCGTGAGCTGCTTAACTTCTTTTGTATCTAGCCTTTTTTAAAGTATCTTGTTACAGTTTTTTAATAAAGAAATTACAGACAAAATACCAAGTCATACTGAAGAAACAATAGTTTTTATTTATTTAGCCATTTATACTTTAGCTAACAGCATACACTAAATATAGTTGTTCATTATAAAACTGAATTTTGTAGCTGAAAAATTGACATGCAGAAGACATTTAGCCCACATTTTACAGTTAGCAGAGAATTCCGAAAGAAATGGGCCAGGCAACCCCTCCTTTTAACAGAATTGGTTTGAAGGAAAAGTGGCTTGTTCTGAAAAATCTCAAGGCAATTAGGTTAGAATAAAATTCTCAAACTTCATTGTAGTGAGTTCTACTGTATGTTCACTTTTGAAGTGGTTGGTTGCTTTTGGGGAGGGCAGTCTTTGACCATAATCTAGGACTTCTTTTCCCTAAGGCTTGACAGATTTTTGAGAGATAGAAATTGATTAATAAAGAAAGGAGCTACTTTTTCTGTGTCAAAATAAATTTATGAAAGCTTAGCAGACTGAAGTGTTGAGGGATAAGAGCTTTTGTGGTGGTGATGTTCTCCTTCTTTCTTACTTCTCCAACCCCATTAGTCCACGTTAATGATTTTTTTTCTCCCTTTTGTTGGGAAGAGCTGAAGTAATGTTCCATCCAAATCCCAGTGGAACTCATCTTTGCCAGAGTTCCTTGGGGTTTTCCTTTCTGTCAGCTAGTTTTAGGACGACCAAAAGTTCCCTACATCTGATTTTCAAAAAAGCCTTTGCTTTCATCATTTATTTAGTTGCTAAAGGTATGAAGTACAGTTGATACCACAAATTCTGATCACCAGTTGCCAAATTGATGCTGAAAACCCAGCTTTCTAAATAAGGCTGTTTCAGGCTTGTGTAGTTAAACTGCAGATAAACAAATAGATGTAGAATTATTTCTGCAAGTACTAATACTTCCTCTAAATCGATCATCCTAGAAAAGGATAGTTTCAATGTACAAGGATTGGAGCCTGTTCTAGATTTCCTGTTGTACCTTAAGATACCTCCAGCGTATCTTAAGTTCAAGACTGTATTAGATCCTAACTGTGCTAAAAAATAAAAAGCAGTACAGCCTCACAAATCTAGGTAGAGGCATTTTAGTATAGAGAAAATTCATGCTGGTATGGCTGTTCTCTTATACTAACGAAGGGTAAGTTACAAAGGTACAAAGCAACATCTTCCTTATGCCTGGCTATCAAACTGCTGTGATTATTTCCACTACCAAAACTGCCTCTAACTGAAATGTGTAAAGTTAGTAGAAAGCAACAAAAGAAACTGTTTAGAATAGGCATCAAAGTTCCAGTCTGTAAAATAAAGCTCCCTCCCTCACAAAGCTTTGTGAGACTTGATGTACTAAGAAGTATCCAAGGCCCTTGGATGAAAGGCCATATATAGATGTAAACTACTGTGTATATATATATGTATTGTGTGTATATGTATATAAGTGTATGTGTATGTATAACATATAAATATATGTTATATGTATATATATTTCTGTATATAGCTTAAACATTTTTTAAGTCCTGTAATGTATAGCTAGACAAAAGTTATGCAGATGGCACAGTAGCTCACCATATATACACACACAAGGCATTCTGATAAGCAGAGAGGGAATTTAGAATGATATATGCTGTCATCATTGACTTGAAATATGTATGTAGCTATATAAATAGCTTTTTCCTCTGTATGGTATATTTAAACTATATCAAGATTTTAATAAGAAAAATGTTTATTAAAATCATACACCTCCTCTCCCTTTGACTTAAGCCCTTCTGTTAGTTCACTTAAAATGTGGTAGAGAAACTAGTTAAATTCTGTAATGTTTACACTTTTTTAATAGTCTAAGTCCTTAGCTGTTCACCATTGCTGAAAGAGGAGATAAAGGCAGCTACTAATAAAATGTTATGACCAACTACTAGAGTAGGTCCTAATCTGAATCAAGGGAAAAACTGATGCTTTTGTGCTAATTCCCAGCTAATTCTTGTCTTTGGTTTCTGTTACTTAGCTAACTGTAGCCAATACAAGGGTAACACTTGTTCCAGCTTTGATAATTTTCCAGGAATGAAAAATTGTATGGACTTGTCATCAAGTGGTCTTTCCCACCTGTGTGGTTTGGAAGTGACTTTTCTTTGCTGCAAGCAGTCATTTGATACTAAGTAACAGTGATAAAGCTGTAAACTGGCAAACTTGTGAGTCCAAACCAATGCCCTTGCACAGCAGCATTCAGGGAGGCAGAGGAAAGGAAATTTTCCTCAACTCTTAAACAGTGTTTATCTTTGTATGCAATTCTGCAAATCATACAGACCTGCTGTTTTTCAAAAGTTTACTTCCATGCATCTGAAGAGAAGTGTGTCGGGAGCAGGGCTGCGCCTCTCCATGGTAGTTGGTGTGCAGGTGGGAGAAGTTCCCCAGTCACCACCAACCACCTCCTGTGTGGTTGCTTCTCAGGGACAGCCAGAATTCAGCACAGCTCCTGGTCACCCTTAACACCATGAGAAAGATTGTTCACTAAATTTGTATTAACCTCCAGCCTGTGGATCACGTCTCTGTGCCTCTCTAAATGCCATTCTGAGCTGCTGCTGTGTCCGTGCTCTTCGCTTCACTGACACTTGGATTTTTCTGGCTTCCTCTCTGTAAGGCAAACTGGATACTTCGCTCAGTAGCTCTGATTCCCTTCATCTTTTCAAAGTTTGTAGGATTTGACCTTTTTTCTGAACTCCTCAGTTTGCCTATTTAGTAACAGGTCTGCTAAAATCAAATAGAAAATTCTGCACGTCCAGATTACCTTGATTTCAGCATGTGTGGCATTAGCTTATTCTGAGGTAGAATGTCTGTCCACACGTTAAAATGTGTACGTGAATGTAGGGTCATGTGAAAGCTTCAGTGACTACCTTGAACTCACAGTGCTGGAAATTTCCACATGGTCTCTGTGGGGAGAACATGAACAGGCTTCACAACCGGAATGTGGCCTCCATCACAGTGCAGTCATTGCCCATCAGGACTTTGGCATCATCAGGAGCTCCGATGGATCCTTTACTAGTTGGAAATTGCTTTTCTGGCTTTCATTTGCAGCTATTTCAGACTTGCTGAACTGAAAAGTGTGGAGGGCTTTTAATTTTTTTATATATATTTTAAAGGATTTTTTGTGGAGTTGTGTAAGAGGATAACTTCATGTCTTCCTTGAAACACAATCCTGTGAGTGACTTTCTCCCCCTTTGTCAGTGGCTTAATATAAAGAGGTTTTTTGTCTTACCACAAACTACTATTATAGAAATAGACTGTTTAGTATAAGAAGAGTAATTTGGTTTCTCCCAGGTGTTTCAGGACTTTTCCATAATAGTGAAACTCTTCAGTATCCCTTTGTCCACTGTCAGTGGCAGCTAACCAAATGAGTATGCTTGAATACTGTAGTCATGTAAACCTAATGGAAAACAGATTGTTGCCACAACCTATGGTGAGGTTTCTCTGCAAGAAGACTGCAAGGAAACTTAAGGAAATTCTAGGCTTTAGACATACTGAAATTATTCACAAATTGATCTTCTGAGAGTGAACAGTGCTAAGCTGAAAAGCAGATTTCACTTTAACTTATAAATGAAAATTCTTCAATTTACCTGAAATGGAATTTTCATATACAAAATTAGACTTAGCTGCCTTTTTAGATGGGTAATAAATATTCTCCCAAAAAGTAACACCTTTTGTGGGAGGGAGGAAAGTGGTTGCACAGTTAAAGTAGGGATGACTACATTTGCCAGAGCAGGACAGCTGCTGTGGCAGTGAGGAACTAAGGGAGGAATACAGATTCCGTCACCTGTCAGGGAGCTGGTTCTAAATAAGACATTGTAGGTGCAGTTGAGTAATCTGAAAACTTGCAAAATCGTGCATAATGCTGTATTTAATTTGTACGTGCTTGTCTGTATTTCAGTGTTGTGTACATGATTTAATTTTTATAAAATGAAGCTAACAGAAGTTGGCAGAACTTTGTGGAGGTACAAGAACAGCCACCTGCTGTTTGGTTAGTCCTTGAGGTATCTCTCCAATATTTTTCTTTTTCATGTGCTTCTTTAGGCACCATGTAAGTAGACATTTGCTGTGCATGGGTAAAAGGGCACGTGTTTAAGAAGTTATCTCCAAATACTTGAACAAATTTCTATTGCTAATTATATTAATTAATGGTAGATCTTAATCCCTGTCACGACAAGGTATTTCCTTATTTAGGGAACTCTGAAGCAGCGGCCACGACAATCAAATTTGGGGGCTAAGACAACTGATTGGTAAGTCGATGTCAATTAACAAGAACAGTCTGCTGCTTGTTGGTTTTGGCCCAGAAACACACATGTCCTCCTTAAACCACCAGCAAACTCTGCATTACACACACAAATAGAATTTGTCTGTAAATGTATCAGTTGGGTTTGCTCTGCATCAATCAGTGTTTCTCTAATTGCTCTGGCCAAAAGCTGGAATCCCTGGTAATTCATATGCTTGATACGAATGGAGCTGTTGTTCGATGTAAAGATTAAGCAGCTTGTACAGGTATCTATGGGAAATAAAACTTCAAGGATGACTCAGAGCAGTATTCGGGTAACAGCAGATATTGTTAATGTGAAACCACCTTTTCTCATTTACTGTTTGTGTGTTCCTGCTATGCTTCTCAGTCGCTGCTCAGACGCGTGTTTCTGCTCCTCAGAAAACTCCATGTAAGAAAACCAGAGCTGTTCTTGTGCTTAGTCAGTCGTGCTGCACAGATCTCACCACTGGACCTTTCTTACCCCCTGCCCTGGTGAGGCTTGAGCGTCTCTCACAAGGTCTAATAAAGCCGCAGGAAACAGATGCAGTCCAAAGGAGCCCCACTTCCCATGCTTGGGGATGGAGAGAGGGCAGGTCTGTCACTGGCAGCCAGGTGCCTTTAAAAAAACCCAACAAATTCTTAACGGCACACGAATTCTTAAAGCAGCGCCGAAAGTTGCCTTTCTGGAAAGGAGACACCCGAATCTTTTGAAGCGCTCTCTGCTTGCAAGGGAGAGAAACAAATACCAATCATACTTTCACTGGCAGGCCCTTGGCGAGCGCCTCCAAGCGCTGCCACTCTGTGTTTGTTATGCAATTCCTGCGTCCTCCCCGGGGGAGGAGCGGTCCTGGCCATGGCCGTTCCCCCTTCCTCCGCCGCCGCCCCTCGCGGAGCGGTCCCGCCGGCCATGGGCGAGCACCAGGGGCCGGCGGCGCTGCAGGAGGCGGCGGGCCCGGAGCGGGTAAGGCCGGGCGGGGCGGGGAGCGGCGCCGGGCAGGGCGGGGGCTCCGGGAGGGCTCGGCGGCGGCAGCGCAGCCCTGCCCGGCCGGGCCCCGCGGCCTCCCGCACCGCCGGGCGCTGCGCCGCCTCCCCGCCGGGCCGAGCCGGGCTTCGGGGGGACCCCGGGCACCCGGGATCTGCTGCTTCGGACAGCCCTGGGAAGGGCACGGCCCATCCCCCCGCGCCCTTGTCCTGCCCGGGCTCGGCAGGGCCGGAGCAGCGCTCGGGCAGCGCGGCCCCAGGGAGCGCTGGCAGCACCTGCGGGGGATGCGGGCCTCCGAGCGGAGCCGCGGGCTGCTTGGCACGGGGGCTGGGCAGCGCCGGCCCTGCCGCCCCGGGGCTTCTGGGCTTGCTGAGCTGCGCCTGCCGGGGCCGGGAAGGTAGAGCTCGGAGCTCCGCCCCGAGCTGCCATGGACGCAGGTGTGGGTGTTGGTGATGTTCCTGTGGACCAGGAAAGTCTGCCCGGGGATGCGTCTGAACTACGTTCAGGTGTCCCCCCAGTATAACCGTGCTAAGCTAGGCTGAGGTGTTCGAGGAGAAAGGGTCATCATGGCAGGGAAACCCATGTGGTCTTCCCGAAGCCCTGTGTTTTAGCAGTATTCAAGTATCCAAAAGCAGGCATGCCGTGTTAAATACAAGTGCGAGAAACCCCTTACCGTTTCCCCCTGAGCAGTGACATGCTGTACCCAGAGTGAAGTGCATGGTAGTCAGTCCCTTCAAGCATGTGGAACCAGCAGGTGTTGTGCTTCTCAGGCGCTGTGCAGTGCGAGCCATCTCCCCCAGGAATGGTGACGGTTCCCAGTGTCTCTGGTGGCTGCCCAGGGCTGGCCTGAATGCGTTGGGAGCTCGAGGGATGCACGTGCAGCCTCTCACTGCGGTGTGTGAGGGTTCATGGTCACATACCACTGAGCGTATGTTCCACATCACTCTGCTAGCTCTGCAGCACCTTTAGCTTTCTCCCTGGCTACAGCTGATGTAGGGCATTGTTTTAAGATTTAAAAAAAAAAATTCAACAACCAAAACCATCTATTTAAAAAAAATACTTGTACAGTTTTTACAACCACAGGCCAGTCAGCCTCACCTGAATCCCTGGAAAGATGATGGGATGGCTCATCCTGCAGTCCATCTCCAAGCACATGGAAGACAAGACAGTCAACAGGAGTAGTCACCATGGATTCACCAAAGGGAGCTCATGCTTAACCAATCTGATTACCTCTGTGATGGGACAATTGGCTGAATAGACGAGGGGGAGCAGTGGATTTTGTCTGCGTGGGCTTTAGCCAGGCTTTTGCCAGTGTCTCCCATGGTACCCTCATAAGCAAGCTCAGAAAGTGTGAACTGGATGAGTGGATGGTGAGGTGGATTGAGCACTGGCTAAATGGCAGAGCTTGAAGGGTTGTGGTCAGCATCCCAGGGTCTGGTTTCAGGCCTGTCACTGGTTGTGTCCCTCAGGTTTCAATGCTGGGCCCAGTATTGTTTAACTTACCCATCAGTGACTTGGATGAAAGGGCAGATGCCTCCTCAGCAAGGTCTCAAAGCTGGGAGGAGCAGCTGATACCCCAGAGGGCTCTGCAGCCCTTCAGAAGGACCTCAGCAGGCAGGAGAGATGGGCAGAGAAGAGCCATCTGAAACTCAGCAAAGGCAAACGCAGATCCTGCACCTGGGGAGGAACAACCCTGGGAACCAGTACAGGATGGGGGCTGACCTGCTGGGAAGCAGCTCTGCAGAGAAAGACCTGGGGGTCTTGGAGGACAACAAGCTGTCCATGAGCCAGCAGTGGCTGGGCTGATAGATTAGACTTCTGCAGTGTTTCCATTTTCAAGGATATCAGCTGGTGCAGAAGCAGATGGAGTTGTTGGCTGAATGCCAGGCCTTGAGAAGGTGTATGCTAAGACAAGGTGCTGAACCTGCCGACCCCAAATTCTCCCAATTCCAGGGAGTTACTGTAACCATCTATATGTCCTGAGAGGTAAAAAAGTCTTACACTCTCATGGCCTTCAGCAGAGACTCTGCAAGATGATGCTGGGAAATCTGTCTCATGTAATTGAGTAATATTTAAAAATACAATAAAGTGGTAGAATTGTAACCCAGAATGTGCTTCCCTGATGTATTCTCTGGACATCTGCGGTATCTATGCCAGCTATGCAATGTGCATGTGTGTTTGGGTTTTGTTTATTTTTTAAAATGGCAATGGCATTATTTTTTAAAGAATATTTTCCAAATTGAAGTAATGTTTTTTATTATGTGAGTAGTTCCAAGCAAACTGGGTAGGGAAAGGACTTTGGCGCCTCCAGGAAGGTAGAAATAATGGTGTTCAAAACCTTCAGCTCCCCTTCTCTGCTGTATTATACGTAACACTTTGTGGCTAGTTATCCTCTATGGCAGTGTCAGTGGGATCTTGGAACCAACCCAGGAAAGCATCCTGCTGGCTGAACTTCTGATCAGTGTGTCACCAGCCCTTCTGCAGACGTTGCAGCATGCTGTCCTGATAGCTCTTCACAGCAGTTGTTTCTAGTAGGTGCTTGGTGACGTGTCTGCAGGGATGTAGGAATTCATTCTGGGAGCAGATGTCCCCAGCCAGAGGTGGGGCCCTGCTCAGAGTGCCCTCTCTGCTACTTTTCACTGGCCTGTTTCCTTAAATACCAGCTGTCCCGACCTCCCCAGCTCGGCTGAGGAAGAGCTGTGCACAGGTGTCCTCTGGGAGCCCACACAGAAGGATCAGTGTATAGATGGGTGACTCCAGGCAGGGGTTTTTGTGCTGCCAGCTGGTGGGGAGAGGCACCTTAGCTTCGTATCATCACTCGAGGGAGAGCCTCCAGAGCAGCCTCCAGACCCGTGCTGTTGTGGGGCTGCTCTCACAGATTGCATACACAAACCTCCATGCTGACACTCGCTGTGGCACAGGGCTGTCCTCTGTCAATTGGGATTAGTTGGTGTGATCTCATGGCTTTCTTAAGGAAGTCCATCCAGGTCCTGGTGGCTGAATGGAAAGCAGATGGCTGGGAGGTGGCTGGGCAGTGAGCCTGGTGGAGCTGTGCTGGTTGCAGGCTGCAGCACTGTGCCATGACCTCACACATATCTACCTCCCCGTGTGTGGTACCACAGTGTCTGGTGTCTCCAGGGCAGATTTCCCCCCTGGGCTGCAAAAGGCTTTGTCTTTGGCACACAGGTGTCGGGTGCTTCCTGGCGTGGGCACAGCTGGGAGGGGGGTTGGTGAGAGCTGTGCTGGGTAGAGCCAGGCACACAGGCAGTGCTGCCAGGAGCACAGATGGAGGGCCAGGGGACACGTACCCCAGGGAGGGGTGGTGTGTCCACCCCAGTGGGCCAGGTGAGTGTCTGTGTGACATGGGTGAACTTTAAACCACACCTTTGGGATAGTGCAAGGAGGAGGAATAAATAACAGTAACTTTAACCAGAACTGTGCTTTGTTTTCAGAGCTCATCGAGTTCTGCTGAAAATGGCTCGGACCTTGATGAAGAGCCTCTACTCAGAAAAAATCACCGCCGGTTCGTCATCTTCCCCATCCAGTACCCCGACATATGGAAGATGTATAAGCAGGCTCAGGCCTCCTTTTGGACAGCAGAAGAGGTGAGCCCTGGGCCAGTGGGTTGGCAAAAGGCAGTCAGACCACAGGGGTCCTGGCACATCTTTCCTGGCTCTGCTGCTGGCTTCTGTGCTGCAAAGGTTGGAGTTAATTGCATCTAATGTGAGGTGCCAGCACCAAAGCAAAACTCCCTTCATTGACAGTGGAAAGCAAGCTGCTTCCATAGGGTGATTCAGCAGAGCTGTTTGAGGTGTTTAGTTTAGGGTGAGGTGGAATTGTGTCCTGTGGTACTTCTCTGGTCGTAGAGAAATCCTAAGTCAGGTTGCTCTGATTTGTGGTCAAATAGCTCCTAACCTCTTGTGGTCTCTGAACCTGCAACTAACTCCTTGCCCATGTAAAATGCTCTGGGAAATTTCATGCTGTTCTTTAATATTAGGTACCTAAATTTCTGGAGAGATGGTGTTAATCAGGGACATTTGCTAAAAATGAATTTAGCTGACTCCTGATTGTCCAGGCGAAGTTCTTGCCCCATGTTAGAGTGCAAACTCTAAGCTCTTCCCTGAGGTTGCTGGGTAGCTAGACCTGAGCAGTGCTTGCTATGCTTGCAGCAGTGCTGGCCTCTGAGCACTGCACTGCTTGGAGAGATCACCTGCTAGGGGAGCTGGTTGTTCCAACTCAAAGCTTATGCACCCTTTGCTTGTTTGTGGGCAATGGTCTGCTACTGCAGAGGAGTGAAGTGAAAGCACTGGCAGGCTCTAAATAGGCCAGAAAGCATCATGGGGTGATAAGGAGCAGCTGTTTGTGGTATTTCATTGCCTGCCTGGGAGGCTTGCTGCCTTCTTGCAGCAGAGCTTCATTTAAACCATCAAAGAAAAAGCATTTGAACTCCTGCCTTATCAGCATTTCCCTTTTACTGTGTTACTGGTTCCTTCTTACGCTGTCCCACCATCTGTGGGTCCTCTGCGTTTTTCACATCTGACTCTACTTAAGTGCTGCTTTGGTTCAGAAATCCTACAAACAAACGAACAAACGAAAAAAACCCACGTGAAGGAAGCTGTGGTTTTCTCTCAAGGCTAGGGTTTGGTCTGACGGACAAGAGCAGTTGCACAGCATTTGCTCCATACTGTACTTTGACAAGATGGAGGCTGAACACCTGCCAAAGGCAGAAGTCCCCTCAGTCCATCTTTTGACACGCTTGGGTATAGTTTTCTTGGAGTATCAGCATTTATTTCAAGTAAAGTTTAAGTGTCTCATAGTGAGCTCTGGTTACTGGTGCATATTCATGCTTGTGACAAAAAGATACTAATACTTTTCAAAGTCTCATTTATTTTTTCAACATACACCATTTTTATTCCAAATTACTAAAGTGTAAACTGTGAAACAAGTGCATGATGTTACTGTTGCAGAGAGAGACAACAGTACTGCAGTGTATCTGTTGTCTTTAACAGTCACAAGTATTTAAATTCTCTACATGTAAAGATTTGAAAGCAAATGCCAAAACTCTGCCTCAGTCACTTGACTGGGCTGCTTCTATTTTCACAGAATGACAAGCGCAGAAGGACAATAACATTTTCCTTTTTTCCTTTCACTAGGTTGATTTGTCAAAGGACCTTCCTCACTGGAACAAGCTGAAAGCAGATGAAAAATACTTTATCTCTCATGTTCTGGCATTTTTTGCAGCCAGTGATGGAATTGTAAATGAGAACCTGGTGAGATTAACTTTCCATTTTGGCTTTTTCACATTAATGCACAGGTTTATTAAATGTGTACTTTTTTTTTCTTTCATCTCACCTCTGTCAAGTGCAACAAGCAGCTTATTCTTTTGGGAGCTGCGTTTGAGTTAAATTGGGTCAGCTGTGGTCATCAGGACTCCAAATCACATCACTTTGGGACACTGTATTTAAGTTCAGCCCCTCTTTGGCTGTCTGATGTGCATTTCTGAATTAATTATAGAACCCCATATTTTTCCTGTACCCACGTTAATTGAAAAGTAGGGAATACAGACCATGGCTGTGCCATGTATTTCTCATTTTGGTAAAATCTGTTTTGTTCTCACTGAATGGCATCCTAGAATCTCTTAGGGCTGCAGATGGGTGCTACTGAAAAGGTGGGGAATTCTTTCTGTTGAGAGCAGTTCTGGTCTGAAGAATGTGTCATCATAGGTTAGCAGTGGTATCTGTCTGCAAATGCCCAGTTTAAATCTCAAATGTTTGAGTTGATAACATGTAGAATATATGTGCATGTATTGCATGAACATGCCTTATGTCATGCTGTTTATATTTTTAATGATGAACAAAAGGTCCAAGGCTTTGTTCAGTACAAAATGTTTAGTATTGCATTATTTTGCTGTTCTTCCCCTGTGTACCTGTGCCCTCATGCTTCAGCTCTTAGATGTATTTACTTCTGACTAGCTTGCTTTATTTTCTTCTGCACCACAGCCATCCTATTGACATGTCTGTGAACAAACAGGACTGAACTGCTCCCATCCTGTCCCTGTAGCAGAGATCTATTGTCTCTCCTGTTGAGCTCAGAGCAGTGTCATGCAGGACTGTTTTGTTGTACTCATTGCCATGCTTTCTGGTTTTGGTAGGTGGCACGTTTTAGTCAGGAGGTGCAGATCCCAGAAGCTCGTTGTTTCTATGGCTTTCAGATTCTCATTGAGAATGTTCACTCAGAGATGTACAGCTTGCTCATAGACACCTACATCAAAGATCCCAAGAAAAGGTAAACCTCTGGATGTGTTACAGACCTGTGGGAAATCTGTCACTGAGGCCAGTGGCACTGCATGTTGGGCAGTGTGGCAGCTCTCTCCTGTTTCATACTGACTTTCTGGGAGAGTTGGGGAAGGTTCCTTAAAGCTTTCAAGGCCTGCATGTCTGACCCCCAAAATAAGAGAGGAGTATTACTGCCCAAGGTTTGTTGTGGGAGTATCAGAAGGTTAGTTAATATTTGTATAAATCTTTTATTGCTTCAAGTGTGGATAATGTGAAATGTTAAAGATTAGATTAGCTGCTTGCGGTTGTTGTGCTCCTGTGGTGCTTGCTCTTACATCAGCAAAGGATCAGCCTGAGGAAATTGAGTGCTCATGATCAAAGTGGTGTTTCTAATATACAGCAATCAATGTATTGTATCCTTTCAGCCTTTTTGTTATCAGTGCTTTTTAATACAACTTGAACTGCTTATTTTTGAATGATTGAGTCACCTTTTTTGTCTGAAGACCTTCCTAGTCCAAATGGTAATACATTTGAAAAACAGCACTTTCCCTCAGAGATCTACCATGGTGATGGTCAGGCAGAGCATGCATTCCCATGGTGGCATTCTGTGGGAGGACTGCAAGGTTTCCTTTCAGGTGTTCAGCATGGGAATAGAGTCTGTGCACATGGGACTTGTGTAGTTCGTTTTGTGGAGTTGGGCAAGATGAGGTTTTGCTCTGTGGATAGACTGAAGTAGTTGGCTTCAGGTCTGAGACACACTGTGGTCTGGTGGGTGAGCACTCCTGGGATGGGATGTTTGAGTTCACAGCTTGCCTCCCCTGAGCCCTTGGGGATGTTGCTTTCTGCACATTTGCCTCCCTCTGCCTTTTTTATCAGAGATCATGTTGTGGTTTAACCTGGCAGGGAGCTGACACTACACAGCAGCTCACTCACTGCCTGCCCCTGCCCAGTGTGGTGGGAGAGAATTGGGGAAAAAAGTTAAACTGGTGGTTTGAGGTAAAGGCAGTTGGATAGGAAACAAAAGAAAAATAATAATGACAACAATGAAATACAAAACAAGTGATGCACAGTGCAGTTGCTCACTGCCTGCTGACTGATACCCAATCAGTTTCCCAGAAGCGGCCCCTAGCCAGCTTTCCCCTTAGTTTATATTCTGAGCATGACATTGTATGGAATATCCCTTTGGCCACTTGGGGTCTGCTGTCCTGGCTGTGTCCCCTCCCAGCTTCCTGTGCCCCCCAGCCTGCTTGCTGGTGGGGTGGGGTTAGAAGCTGACGAGTCCTGGGCTTCGTGTAAACACTGCTTAGCAGCAGCTAAAACATCAGTATGTTATCAACAATTCTCATTCTAAATATAAAACAGCACTGTACAAACAACTAGGAAGAAAATGAACTCTATCCCAGACAAAAGCAGGACAGATCATCACCTCTTTGGGGTGGGAATGGTCTCTTACTTGTGTTAGTTCAGAGCCTTGCATAGTGGGATCCTCTGTCTAGTGGAGCTGAAAGGGACACCCAGGGCAGATTAACATAAATCACTATTTTGATGTTTTGTCTCTGTTTTCTTCTGTAGGGATTTCTTATTTAATGCAATTGAAACAATGCCTTGTGTTAAGAAGAAAGCAGACTGGGCTCTGAAGTGGATTGAAGACCGAGAATCCACTTTTGGTGTGTAGCTTTCTAAAAACTTGTTTCTGTTGCATATCACAAACAGATCTTCTGTGAGTAAGCTGCATCCCTGGAACATGAAATTAAATTCTCTACAGATGTAATGGCTTCTCTGTCTCGGGTTTAACTAAAGAATTAGAATTCACTTCTGGTGAGCTTGTATGTTTTTATCTTCAGGTAGATAAATAAAGTAATGGGAGTGCCCCCTGTAATCATGTTACGAGAAATGGTTGTAGATTTCTCAGTCTTTTTTTTGTCCTTATACTGAACAGCCCTGATTTCCTCAGGTTTTGCTTGTGGACCTTATTTTCTAGTTTTGATTATTTCTTCTAGTTGGTTCTTATTTTGTACTCAGTGTTCAGAACTGGGCAGCTGAAGTCTTGCAAGGCCAGGCATTTTCTGTGTTCAAGTTCCTCTAGAGAAATCCATGGGGTTTTTTGTAACCAGGCATGACTGAGCCTGGACAAAATTCAAGAACCATCTATTTGTGGTTTTTCTGGTTTGCTGTTGGGACCAGGTTTCTAGTTTTTGTATCTCATTTCAGGTCTGGGGTAGTGGCTCAGCTTCCATCAGCATGGTGCAGAGCATCCTTTTCAGCATTCTGCATTCTGACAGTGTTGACTTTGAAGGGTTTGCTGTAGCTGAAATGCATAATTGGTGCACTCTGGTGAATTTTTTAAAGCAAACATCCTCTATATTTTGAGAAAGTAGGAGATGGAGAGATTCAGCCTAGTGAACAAAATTAATCTGGACATCATTCTTTTGCGGCATGTGTTCACAGCTCTTGTTTGAGAGAGGTTCTTTTTTGTAGCTGTGCTTTTTTCTGTCCTAGAGCTCCCACTGCCTCCCCAATCCAGCTTTGCTTGCTGTGTGTGGAGCCCCTTCATCACACCTTTGTTTGGCTCCCAGCAGTGTGGGGTGTGCCAGGAATCAGAAGGTTCCCTAACTCAGAAAGCAATGTACCCCCTGCTCCCCACACCCAAACTTCATGCATTTTATCCAAATACATAATCAGTCTTCTGGTTCATTAAACCTATATTTTATAAGCAGCCTTTCTCCATTCCTCTATAGAAGTAACCTATGAGATTTTTAGAGTTGCCAGAAAAATTCTTTCCTTAATAACTTCTGTGATACTTGTAAATTGGTATTGCTCTCTGTGCTTTTTTCCTAATTTGAATTTCTTCAGATGAACCAATGGTTGGCATTTGTATCTCATAGAGGAAGTGGGACATCTGGCTACTTTGGGTTATTTTATTTTTTAAACAAGAATCTGTGCAGTTATTATTACGAAAAGGCACCAGAACTTAGTGCCAAAGGTCTTCATGTTAGAACATACACAATGAACCTGTGAAGTTTGAAGTAGTGTACATGGAATGATGTGGCTTCACTGAACAGTCAGGTGGTCTTGTAGTCTGAAGAAATACATTCATATAGAGAACAGGGAGAACTGGGACCAATAATGCCTTGCTTTCCTTGGATTAAAGGCGGGATAACACAAATAGTTATTTGTGTCTTGACTTATGTTCTGTAGTTTTTCACTCTTGTAA
The DNA here is from genome assembly GCA_034509425.1 of Eopsaltria australis. Classification (NCBI taxonomy): domain Eukaryota; kingdom Metazoa; phylum Chordata; class Aves; order Passeriformes; family Petroicidae; genus Eopsaltria; species Eopsaltria australis. The sequence continues at coordinate 60,613 of JAVTVJ010000002.1, read as the reverse complement.
GAATACAGTTTTATGTAGATTCTCAACAAGAAGAAATTGTGGGGTTTTTGTTTAATTTGTAAGAGATTGGCCCTTTTCTCAGTTTTGTGTGTCAGTGTTACAGCTGCTTTCCTGCCTTTCAGGAGAAAGAGATAATGGAGTACTAATGTCTTGGCCACTTTGGACAATTAGATTCTTTTGCTTCTGACCTGTGGCAGTTTCAGCGGTGCCCTGGCTCTTCAGTTCTGCTGGGGTTGCCTGTGGCTGAGTGCTGTGGGGTGTGTGCCTTGGCATCTGCTGACGGATATGGTCAAAGACAGCATCTGGTGCTGCAAAGGGGATTGCTCCTGTCCAGCATCACTCTCTCTCATGCAAGTGGTGCATCTTGCTGATGAGCAATACAGCAATTTGTGTCTAATGAAAAATGTGTTGTGTTAAACAGGTGAGAGAGTGGTTGCTTTCGCTGCAGTGGAAGGCATCTTCTTTTCTGGTTCCTTTGCTGCTATATTTTGGCTGAAGAAGAGGGGCCTGATGCCTGGATTGACTTTCTCCAATGAACTTATTAGCAGAGATGAGGTAACGTGGCATGTCCTACACACTGCTTGGGAAGAGGAGTGAGTTTGCAGGGGAAGAGTAGAATTATATTCATGAAGAACCCATAGTCTTGACAGAGGGAGGGGAAAGAAGCAGATTTTTACCAATAATTACAGAATTATAGAATAATTTAGATTGGAAATGACCTTTCCTTTGTTTAGAAAAGCACATTCCTATCTAACTTGGTGTCTTCTGCAAACTGACTGAGGGTGCTCTCAATCCACTTTACCAGGTCATTGATAAAGATATTGAACAGGACTGGTCACTGGGGCCAGTAACATACATACATACATACATACATATATATATATATGTATATATAGCACATATAACATAACATAACTGAGCCCTTGGGGGCACCACCTGTGGCCGGCCACCTACTGGATTTAATTCTCACCACTTTTTTTTAAGCCTGGGTGCTGCTGGGTCCCTCAGCACAAATATCTGTTTTTAAAGGAAGTAAACATAAATACTGGTGTCCCAATTGTGATTTAACTCCAGCCAGCAATCAAGCCCCGTGCAACCACTCTCTCACTCCCCAACCAGTAGGATCAGGGAGAGACTTGGAAGGGTAAAAGCTAGAAAACTTGTGGGTTGATACGAAGACAGGTTAATAGGGAAACAAAAAGTCACACACACGAGCAAATCAAAACAAGGAATTAATTCACTGTTTTCCATGGGCAGACAGGTGTTCAGCCATCTCCAGGAGAGCAGGGCCCCATCAGGTGCAACACTGACTTGGGAAGACAAATGGCATTACTTCAAATGTCCCTCCCTTCCTCCTTCTTCCCCCCACTTTATATACTGAATGACACATGGTCTGGAATATCCCTTTGGTCAGTTTGGGTCACCTGTCCCAGATCAGGACAGGTGCTGTGTCTCCTCCCAACCTCCCATGCACTCCCAACTTTCTTACCAGTGTGGCCGTACAAGAAGCAGAAAAGCCCTTGGCTCTGGGCAAGCCCTGCTCAGCAATAGCAAAAACATCTCTATATTATCAACCCTGTGTTCAGCACAAATCCAAAACACAGCCCCATACCATACTTGTAGAAAACCAACCCTACCCCAAAACAGCATACCACTGTATATAGTATTATCAAAAAGGTGGATTTTTTAGATTGAAGGGGATGTTTGTTTTCCTGTGCTGTGAAGGGAGGCAAAGGCCCAGCTGCTCGAGCAGCAGAGTGGAATTGCATGGTCCCCAGCTGCAGTGGGGGCTGGCTGGAGCAAGGACCTGGATAGTGTGGGACAGACTTGCTGTGCCTCAGCTGCTTCAGGCAGGTTCAGGTGGGCTCCAGGTACCACTCCCCAACTGCTCCTAGCTGTGGGGCCCAGAGCTTGCAGACAGTCACCTGCATCCATCACTGAGGCAGCTGTGGCAGGTTGCTGCAGAAGCAGCAGATACCACTCCTCTCCATGGTCTTGTGTTGCTGCACAGCAATAGAATCTCCTGAGAGGGGGCAGCTACAGATCTGCCTTTGAGGAGAGTGCTTTTTAACTTAAGATGTGGGGTGTCTGAGGGGCTGCATGTCAGCACACCAAATGTGACAGACCATGTGCTTACAAGTGCCCCTTCTTTTCACTGCTTCCTTCCTTTCCGTTTTCTTGCTCCCTGCAAGTTGGCAGCTGTGGTTTATGGCTGGGGACTGTGCACTGCACTACTTGCGTCATTTTCAGCTCTGAAAAAGTAGAAAGACCAGTTTTGTATGCAATATAAACATGCTAGTGGTTGTAACTTAGCAGAGTTGGTCCTAATGAGTAAAGAGCTTTTTTTATAATGGAAGTAATTTTCAAGGGTTAGATAAATTGCTTTGAAATGAGACATATTACAACGCGTCTGTAAAAGACACTTTTGAAGAAAGTGATATGATGAGTAAGAAAAAACAAATAGTTCTTCAGCCTTCACCTTCCTTGTGTCTTCTGTGAGTCGTGAACTGATCATTTCAGCGAGGCAGGATTTGTTTGTTACAAGGACCACTTGCAGGTGAGTGAATGTCACTGTACCTCTCTACAGAGTCGAGCACCAAAAGACGGAAATTTCCTTGAGCTCTGCTGGCATAATTCCAACTGCAGTGCTGTTATGAAGGTTAAAGCTTGGTGCACAGAGCACCTGTACTGAAACCCAGTGGCAGTAAAAAGAATCCACAGTGGAAAACTACAAACTGTTTTTTGATGCACCTGGACAGATAAATTATTAACGCTCAGTGTGTTTTTGAGGTGCAGGCTCTGTTCTCAGGCTATTCTTGAGCTGGTGCATCTCTGATACTTAAAGGTGCAAAGCTGGTGGGAGCACCAGTCAGCAGAGCACATCAGTGCATGGGAGAAGCCAGGCACGTCCTGCATCCTGCTGGTGATGTTGCCCTGGATAAGACCATGGGAAACCTTGCAGCAGGCAGCTAATGCAGTCACTAGAAGGGGGGATATTTCCCAAATCATTTTATTTCAGGGCTGTTTCATGACCTTAATGTTATTGGGTACCATCTCAGGTCATTGACAGGGGTGGGGAAAAGGGACTCCCTCTCCTGCTTTTGAGAAGAAGGGTCTTCCTTCCAGAGGAAAAAAAGCATAATTGGGAAGAGCAGGTCGTGGGCTTTCCATGTAAATAGCTTCTTTGTCTTACACATTTTGTTGTTCATATTGCTGTTACTGTTCCTTTTGTTATCTCGTTGTTTCAAGTAAATTGTTCTTACCCATCCCATGATTTTCACTTTTTGTGCCTCCATCCCAAGAGCAGGAAGGGGCAAGGGGAAGCCAGGGGTGTCTTGGTGGGGGCAGGGAGTGAGCCAGTGGCATCTGGTTTGGGAGAGTATTGGTAGGGGCACTGAACTGGGAAATACCATTCCTAAAAAATGACACCACCTTTGAGATAATTATATGCATGAATGAGATCCCCTTAGTGTCCTCTTCTCCAGACTAAACAGGCCCAGCTCCTGCAGTCTCTCCTCATAAAAATGATACTCCAGACCCATCATTTTTGTGACCTCTGCTGGACCCTCTCCAGTAGCTCCTTGTCTCTTCCGTACTGAGGATCCTAGAACTGGATACAGCAGTCCAGATGTGACCTCACTAGGGAGAGGATAACCTCCCTTGACCTGCTGGCCACACTCTTCCCAATGGACCCTGAGATATCCTTGGCCCTTCTGGTGGATTGTCTTGTAGCCCATAGTCTGCCAAATGCTTTCTGATTGGTTTTCACTCTGGATGTGCCCTCTTGGTGCTTATTGGCTGTAATCACCACCTTGCAGTAGAGAGGAGAGACGATAGCACAGTGCTCCTTTAGTCTGGCAGTGGTGGGTATGGCTGAGGCCAGACCAGCAAGCTGTACCCAGGCAAGTCAAAGAGAAGCTGTCTGGGGTTGCTTGTCTCCTGATGTTTTCTTAACTTGGGGTGAGACTTTTCTGGAAATCCCGGAAAGGAGCACGGTTTACTAGGCTCTGTGTAGGATAGCTGGGTGAAATGAGAAGGGGGATTTAGTTAGGGCAGAAATGCTTTGTTAATCTTGGGTTTGGTGACTTTAATCTGGATCTGCCTTTTTGAAAATGCTGGTGGGAGAAGCAAGGGAAGAAATGCTATTGAAAGAATTTAAATCAAGCATCTCAGAGGAAAGAGCAGGTAAACAGCATGTTTTAACTCACAAGTAGTTTTCCAGGTCTTGATGTAGAAGTCTTTCTGCAAAATCATCCCTGACAGGAGGCAGAGACCAGTAGGGTTCTGTGTAGGATCCCTCACAGTATAGCAGCCTTCAGAAAAATTTTACCTGAGAAACATGTATGCTGAGCATTATTTTGGCATAGGTGTCATGTGTTAGATTTGAGATGTTACTGGGTTGTAAACTGCAAGCCCACACTACATGTGATAACATTAAGACTTTCAAAAAAGCAAGAGGCTGGGAAACTTCAAACCAAATGAGGCTGCCTGAAAATAAAAGCAAACTATGTGGAAAAGGGGAAAACTGCCTGGTTTTTTCATTGTTCTCTTTTTTCAGGGTCTACACTGTGATTTTGCTTGTCTGATGTTCCATTATTTAGTGAACAGACCGTCAGAAGAGCGAGTCCGTGAGATCATCGTTAATGCTGTAGAAATCGAGCAGGTAATCCTGGCTGTGACAACACTGTGGGCAGCACAGGCCCAGTCTGAAGTGTGAAAGTAAACATATTAACTTCTAACTTTCAGGACTCCACGTTTGAAACTTGGCTCAGCCTTGATCCCTGATGCATTATACTATTCTTTCCCTCTTCCTTAATGGTGACATTAAGAGTCAGAGACTTTCTGATTCAGTTGTCAAGCAGCTGGGGGAAGTTGAAGCTGGCAGCTGGTTTTCTTCTTAATGACTGAAAGGAAGAAAAGCTGTCTTATTGGATATTGAATAGAATAGTTCCAGTTGGAAGGGATCTACAATAATCATCTAGTCCAACTGCAGCTGTCTCTTAGAGAGGAGTTTGTTTACACGTGTCCTTTTAGGATCTTTGTCTTTCCCTATTGTATTCACATCTCTGCGTGTCCTCAGGAGAAGGCAGGGTCTGTTCTGGCCATGTGTATCATCATGTCTTCTGGCTTTTCCTGAGGTTGATGTCAGGTTCTTCCATGAGAAGTGCTGCCCTTCTGCAGGCACAAGTTTCTGCATGGTTGAGTGTTTGGCAGGATTCTAGTTAGTTTTCTTTCCTGTTGTCATCTAACTGCTGTGATGATGACAAATGCTCCTGCTTTGTCTCACAACACTGACAGGTATGCATCGGTGCCTAAACATACACATGACTGGGCTCAGCACTCATATGTATCACTGCCCTCTCTGATCTGTCATTCTATACTGGCTGGAAGCCAGGAAAACTGGTGATTTCTGGATCTATCCCTGCTCCCACGGGTATGGTCTGTAGGTTTGTTGAAGCTGGAGCTTAAGCTTACACTGAAGCTTATGCTGGGGGAGTGGGAAAAGGCAGATTAGAGGAGCAGTGATAAAAATATTGTGCCTTTTCCAGAGTAACAGGCTAAAAATAAAGGAAGATACAAACAGTTACTGAAAATAGAAGATACTTGTTGAATTTAGTGATGCAAGTTATTTATTCAGACTACTTTCTGGGGAGCCTGGAACATCACAAATTATGTTACTGTGAAACACAGGTGTCTTCTCTCCTTTTTCTTCTCAAATTTCATTTCTCTAAGTGTCATCTGTATTTTAACTCTAGGAGTTTCTAACAGAAGCATTACCTGTGGGTCTGATTGGAATGAATTGCACCTTGATGAAACAATACATTGAATTTGTTGCAGACCGGTTACTTATGGAGCTTGGGTTCTCAAAGGTAAGAGATGCAATTGCCCCAAATGCTGGCCTGACAGTGGGGCCCAGGAACACTGTCAGCACAAAGCACTCTCTTGTCGTGCTGGGGAGCAGGTCATATTTAGCACATGGACTTCCTGTGAGTGACAGCTGAAACCACAGCATTCATACCTATGCTTCACTGTAAAAGAGCAAGAACAGTTTAGGCCATTGTTTCCCTTCAGCTGCTCAGCAGGTTTGTAATGGGAAACGTAAGCTGTGCTCAGATGCTGCAGTGCTTGAAGAATAGCAAGCACCTTGCACAAGTGAACTTCACCACAGACCAAACTCCTGGGAGTGGCAGTACTGAATTTGCTTAGATAGGTGTCCATAGATCCTACAGGATATTGAAGCCAGAGGTGGTCTGGTTTGAAAGAGTTTGACAGTTTTGTTTGTTGTGGGGTTTTTAAAGCATTATTTCCCTGTCAGAATCACCAGTGTGTTTTCCTTCCCCAGGTCTTTCATGCAGAAAATCCTTTTGATTTCATGGAGAATATTTCTCTGGAAGGAAAAACAAATTTCTTTGAGAAACGGGTTGCGGAATATCAACGCTTTGCTGTTATGGCAGAAACAGTGGACAATGTCTTCACTCTGGATGCAGATTTTTGACAAACTGACAAATGAATGGTGATTGTTTCCCTTTCCTCATCTCCCTTTATGCTGTGAAGTTGACTTAATTTCCTCTCATGGAAATCAGACCTTACTGGGATATTTTTCCTGGGTTTTCATGTTGTTTGTCAGAGGAGTAAATATCTTTCTCTCTGGGTCATTTGAAAAAGCGGGGGATCATTTGTAAAAAATTTATATGGTTTGTAAAAGCATGGCCTTATAAGATTCCCTTGACTCATCTGCTGTCAATGCTGTCTTTAAAAATGACATGGACACTACTACTTTTTAAGACTTCAGTCATGTTTAAAGAAAGCAAACTGCATATTTACCTCATGTTATGGTATTTTGATCTGAAAACCAGATGAGGTATCGGTCCATGTAAAAATGTTGTTATGAATTATTTTCCTGTTTTCTGTTTTCATGTTCATAGATTTGATCTAGAGTAAAAGCTCTTCTGTTTCATCCTGCTGCAGATACAGTAATAATTGTACATGGGAAGACATTAATGAGGTTTGAACTATAGAATATCATTAAACCCAGGAATTAAGTTTAATCTCCCCATTAACCTTGGTTCTGTCTGAAAAAATTTTGCTCTGGTTGGAAAACTGATGGGTCTTAGTAGGCATTTAATTCAAATGCATGTGATTCTTGTCTTACAGCAGTAACTGAACAGGTCAGTGGACTTTGAATGGTCCTTGAAAAGGCACACCTGTTAACAGTGGAGAAAAACCACATCCTGTTCTTTGGCTTGTGCTGCCTGGTTTTCCTTGCTTCACTGATCAAGTGCCTTATTGAGCAGTCTGTAGTTGTGTTTGTGATCATCTGACACTGAAACAGCCAGCTCTGGGTGTTGTCCATCTCCCCTGTCATGCTGGGTGATCTGATATTCTCCTCTTCTTGGTTGCACTTGTGCATTGGAGGGGTGAGAAGACTTGTCATTTCCAAGGGGTTATTCCTTGAGGTGCTGCAAACTGCTTGGGCTGTAAGGAAGCACCCAATAACTTTCGAAGGTATGTCGTGTGTTTAATGTGAACCATTGGAACCATTGCCACAGAAGAGCTCCTGCAAGAAGGTATTAAGCCTTTGAAAAACAAACCCAGAAGTAGTATGGAGTGGCAGCATCTTACAAAGGACTGTTTGGGTTTTGATTGTGTGCCTGAAAACTGTAATTTTTTGATAGCACACACAGAGAATGGAGTGACTGAAGAGTGGCTAATGTGCTGCACTAGCACTTGGGGTGGAAGGGATGCTATTCAGCTGTACCTGGTTTATCTGCAAATAGACAGGCTCTTTATTTTCCAAGATGAAGTGAGCGTACAAGAGCTAGACAAAGGGTTCTGCTTTATTAAACCCAAGCATTTTTCATAATGTTCAGCATTTTGTAAAAGAGCTTTTGTAAGTCTTACTGATGCAAACATCTTGTGCTGCTGGCATGAGCTGAACTGACAGCCCAGGGTTATCAGTGATGGGGTCATGTGTTATTTCCCTGCCTGTCCAGATCAGCCATCGTCCTGGGTACCTAAGAAACAGGTCCACTGCCTTAGCAGAGTTCTAGTGGACAACTGTTCCTGCTGTAAAGATAAGCTACAAAATTGACTCTGTTTTTTTAGTCTCTGTAAAAGATAAGGAGTATGTACTAAGCATGGAAATGGAACAGTTTTTTTTTCCTATAGAAGAGCCTGCATCATTTTACATAAGGTACTTGGAAGAGGGCAGAGTGGAATGCTGAGAGTACCAAGAAAAGCTGGAACTGGTGGCCCTCACTAACATCCTGGAACTGCAAGAGAACTGTGAACTCAGAAGTGAAACCCAGTGCCTTTTGGAAATACTGGGTTGAGCGTGGAGAAAGAGGAAAATACTGTAAATGGGTCTGTTGTTGGAGTAATGGAACTGATTATGTCATTGGATGTACTAAAAAGCATTTATTTTGAGTCTTGTGAGTTATGATGAGAGTATTCTAATATGAAACTCCAACGTGCTCAGGTTCTGTAAATGTATATGAGATACCAAAGTCTGGTACAACAGCTCCCACTCAATTTGTGTGTAAAATATGTGTTTAGTTTCAATAAAATTTGAGTGTGGGGAAGCCCATGCCTTCATTTACAAGTTACATGCTTCCTTGTGAAATCCAAAGCGATAAAATTGGGATGTGACGGAGTAAGTGAGTATTCACAGCTTTTGAGCTGTGGGAGAAAGTTGAGTGTTCCATATATTGTCTTGCACCTTTTGGAGCTCTTGACTTGCTCTTTCTTGTTCCTCGGAATAGGTTTTGCAGTCTAGTGAAGAAACACGTGGGTTTGGTTTTTGTTTGTTTGTTTTCTTTTGTTTTTAATTGGGATTTTCTGTCTCAAGGAGAAATCTTTTGGGAGTCTGTAAGATTCAATGAAGAAACACTCCGAAAATGTATTTGCAGTGGGTGGTATCTGATATATCAAGGGCATCGTGCCCTTGGGGTAGGCACGCTGACTGCCTGGGCACAGCCTGAGCTGGGGCCAGCCAGGCACCTGCCTGAAGCCAAGCACTGATCACCTGGGTCGGAGCTGGCACAGCTTCACACCTGCTTGGGTCTGCACTCTCAGGGCTGTCATTTGTCCCTCCAGCCCTTTTGTGCCTCCTTGGGACAGACATGAAGGGCACAAGGTGCCTTCTCCCGCCAGTGCTGGGTACTAGGCAGAAACTCAGTGGGCCTCTGAGGGCTCTGTGTGTCTCATGCTTCGGCCATCAAGCTTAAAAAAGCCTGACAGGTGTGTGTGGGGGAGAAAAGGTGCGAAACATCCCTTCAGTGTTTGTGGTGTGTGTGCTCTGAGTTGGAATAAGGCTGGTGTGTGACTTCACTAGAGCCAGTGCGACAGAGAAGGTGCCTCCTGTAGGTGTTTGTCTCATGGTGAAGAACATGTCCTCAAGGGTCAAATGAGCAGAAACCTCTCTCTGGGGGCTGCAATGGGAGCTGAGGCTTGTGGGAAGAATTCTCCCCTTTTTAAATTCCAAAGTGGCCCCTGTAGTTCCCATTGTTCCCATTCAAGCAGACGTGTGCCTCCCAGCAAATCCCATGAGCTGATTGTCAGTAGCCACAAGCACACGGCTGTGAAACCACTGCTGAGTGCAGTAGGTCAGTGAGGATTCCCAGTCCTTGCTGGGAAATAAAGTGGGTGAAGGCAGGGCAATTAGCAACCTCTTTCTGAGTGTTTCTGGACTGGTAAGAGTTTTGCAGCAGATGAGGATGCTGTGTGTGTGGCAGCACCCTCAGAACTGCAGCCAGCCCCTGGCCGGCTGACACTGTGCTGATCCACTTCCACCACACTTCTTGTCCTTGTCTCTGAATCATGATAGCTTTGAAAGAGCAAACGTGGCCTCCCTGCCAGTCACCCACCCTGCCAGAGGAGCATCTTCCTTCTAGCCTTCCTAAGGGGATGATCTGGGCTGGTTTCTCCTCCTGGTGGAGCCCTTGAGTCAGCAAATATTAATGTTTCTGTCACTATTACCTACAGCTCCTCCTGGGAGGCAGTCACTGGAGATGCTGAGGCGTTAGTATTTGGTGTAGCTGAGTGTTTGCCAGGAGGATGCTCGTGTGCCTGGGGCTGGCTGTCCGTGCTGCACGTTGCAGGAGTGCCCACATGTGTGTACAGACTCTATGTTTGTGTGTACAGGTGTGCACGTCTGGCACACAGGGATGTGCACACACACCACACACACGCTCCAGCAGAGCTGAGGGGAGAAGCTGTTCAATGTCAGGCTGTAGCAAACCCTCTCCCTGGAGCAGAAGGGCAAGGTGGGCACTGTAATATTGCCTTTAAGAGATGCTGTTCCTGATTTTCTGGCAGCTGCTGCCTTGCCTTGCTTCCCACGGCCTGGGCACAGGTGACAGCAGCAGTACAGCCTGGGCACAGATGGGCAGCAGTCCCATCCCATCACACATGAACTGGCTGTAGGAACCAGGGCTGCCCTGAGGATAGAACTGTGCTCTGCTAACTTTGGCTGAAGTTTTTTCAGCTTGAAATGCAGGAAAATCTCAGGAGTGGCTGGTTTTGGCCAGTGGAGCACACATTTCTGCTTTGAAGAGTAACTTTGGCATTTGGCTGTTTAAGTGTACTCATGTGGGCGAGCTTAGGAATTCCCTGTTGAATTTTGACCCTTCTAATGAAATAAGAGGATTTGTGAGTGACAGACATGAGATTTCCATGACAGGCAGCAGTGCTGCCAATATCACAGCTCCTTGTGGAGTGCTGCTGACCAGGTGCTCCTGCCCTGCAGATCCTTTTGTACAAATATGCTTCAAGGACTTACCTGGGAAATCTCCTTCTTCTATTGCTTTGGCCAGCACCATTCATCACTGCATGGGCTCTAGTGTGGCTGCTGATGGGTTCACGGGGACAAATCTGTAACATCAATCCCTTTTTGTGCTGTAACAGTTTGGTTAATGTTACTGTGGGAATGGCCTCCCATAACTGCTGCAGCATCTCCAGTGAGGTTGTAGAAGTAGGAGAGCTGCCCCAGAGAACTGCATGGACCAGCCCAGCATCAAGGGTGACGTGTTGACTCCTGCCATGAGGACAGGCCATCTTTGAGGCTTGTTCAAGGGCCTTGCCTGTTCCTTTAGGAAATGCCTCTTGTTGCAGAGGCAGGGGGAGGTCCTCACCAGCAGATAATGAAAAAACATCAACAGATTGATGGAAAGTTATTTTGCATGCTCCCGTGACTTCACCAGCAGGGATTGACTTTGGATTCTGTCCCTCTGGTGCCCAGTGAATATCAGAAAAAAATCTGTGCTGCCACAATGACAGCTGGATGGCTTGTGATGTGATCTGCTCAAAGGCTATCCTTGAAAGTCTCTCCTAAATGTCGTGTCCTAGTCCTAGTCCTAGTCCTAGTCCTAGTCCTAGTCCTAGTCCTACTCCTACTCCTACTCCTACTCCTACTCCTGACAAAATTAGGCTGCTGGGATGCCGTAAACAGCTCTGCTGGTTGCTGCTCTGCCCACTCTGTGATGGCTGGCAGGGTGCTGCCGTGCCCTTCCAGCTGTGGCTCAGGCTGGAGTCCTGCCTGGTTTGACTTGGCTCTTGCTGATCCCAGTGTGCAGTGCCAGTGCCAGAGGAAAGGCCTGCAGAGAAGCACTGGCCTGTCAGACAGGGGGCAGATGCTGACCAGAGCCATGTTTGCTTGCCCCAGCCTGGCTCAGAGCAGGCTGCATGCTCATGAGGCTGATGTGGTTTTTTAAAGCCCGTCAAACCAGGTCCCCTTTTAGGCCATCCTTAAGTTACTTCTTTTAGTGATGAGGCTCCCAAAATCACACTGGAGGCTCTGGGTGGATAGCAGAGGAGTTGGTGGGATTTTTTTTTTTCTTGTCAATTGGCAGATCCAAGAGAAGTGTTAAGAACAAGTCTCAACATCCAAATACTTTTTACTGATCTGACAAAAGCCTCTGGCACCGCAGCCTAAGCTGAACTTGAGAGCTTCAGGGAAAGTCTGCCTCTCCATCACTATTCTTTAGCCCACAGACATGGTTCTGAAGAGATTATACTTGGGTTGTTTTATGAGGAAATGCAAGATTCCTTCCCACAGTTGATGGCCTTACCATGCAGGAGGTTGTCCAGGCTCTCCACCTGCTGTGTCTGCAGGTCTGTGACCAAGCAGCCTGTCCAGGGCCCATTGGCTGATGATGGTCACCACTGCTCCCTCTGCCATGGGGGTCTCCAGAGTGGGATGGGCTGTTTGGTGCTTCACAGGCAGTTTTGAAAGATTAATTGAAGGCAGACTGAGGTGGCACATCAGCCACCTCCTGAGAGACTGAGACCACTCAGGGAAGGGCTGGGGAATCCTGAAGGCAGTGACATGCCTTGGGTAGGAAAAGTACGTCAAGCAAAAAATGCACTGGTGGCAGTGGGAGTGACAGCCCATTCACTCCTCAGTGCTTAGATGCCAGCAGCTGTGCCACAAAAGTGGTCATCATACACAGGCTTGTGTGGTCATTCATGACCTGCAAAAGCTTCCCTGGGGGCTTCATCACCCCAGCTCTGGGGAACTGAACCCAATGGTGAGCTGCACAAATACTGACTAACAAATATCTAATACAAGTACTGAATAGTAACACTGGTGCTGCCATCTGCTCACTTGGAAGTCATGGCAGAAGTAGCTTTGGGGGCCTGGAAAATCACAAGTACTGGGAATATTTGCTGCCAGTGTTCAACGTGAGGAGCCCAGAGCAGACCTGGGGAGGCCTGAGCCCTGGAAGTTCAGCCCCACCAGGGCTGTTGCCATTCTGACCTTGGCAGCAGCAATGCTAAGGACTGAGATCCCTCTGCTCTGATCCACAGCCCCTCAATGGAGAGAGATCCTGATCCCCCAAAGCATACCTGTGCATGTGGGCAAGCCCTGGCAGACACAGGACACAGAAGGCTTTAGATCTCTTTGAAGAGGTTATTTACAGTTTTGGACCAAGTATGATTCTCTACTAAACTCAATGTTTCATTACTAGGTGTCTAGCATTTGATGGCCCTTTACTGGTCTATTTGCTACTGAGTTAACTTTTGCTGAGCTCAGGCTTGCTTTGATCCTCATAGTATGGAGCAGGACTGGGGGTGTCCTTTGGGAAAGTGGCAGCTGTGGAGCAGCTCCTCCAGACCAGACCTGAATTCAGGGACATCTAAACCATCTTTTGATGCACAGAAACTCCCCCAATACCTACTTCTCTCTCAGATATCTCAGTTCTGCAGGTGGGAGGAAATCTGGGTTGCTGGGATTGTAAGGGAGAATGGGCATTAAATGAGGCTCCAGGAAAGCAGGGAAGTTTCTTTAAAGTTTACCTCAGCTGTTGAGTTCCTCTTGGCTAGGTAACTATGGAGAAGAGTTTCCATTAATGAATTTAAGCTTGGTTAGTGAGTACAGGTGAGTTCCAATCTTGGTTGCAGGGTCCCAGGGTGATGATAAAACCCATGGTGCAGAGGAGCACCAGTTTAGAGTTGTTATAGCAAGGATTTCTGCCCTGTGAGAAGAGGCTTGCCTATCAGTTAGTGATTTCTTTTTTCTTTCAATTTGAAGAGAAATAGAGTGAGATTACAGCTTATTGGACTGACTGGAGACCTGACTGTTTTTATTAAATTGCTTCATTCAGTGTGTGAAATTGCTGGCGGGTGTTACAATAAGCCCTGACAGAGCTGTCTTGCTCCTTGCTCAGTCATCCCTCTGTCTCCTGCTTAGTCATCCCTCCCTGGGCTGATGGGTGTCTGGAGGGATGCTACAGCCACTACCAAATGTGCCTTGTTTTTGGATTAGCATCATCACAGAAAAAAAAGCATTGCTTGGTTTGTTTCTTCAAGATTCCTGTTGTTAGAAGCCCCTTCCATGAAGTTGGTCCAGTTTGCTTAATTCCTTGTTAGCAGAGCAGGGTGTAAAGCCAAAAAATGTTTTCCCAGCTCCTCCCACACTGAGCAGGGTTTGAGGGCAGAGTGAGGATGTCACCTGCCTTTGGAGCACCTTTGAAAGGACAGCAGCTGGCCAATGCCACCAGCCCTGCACCCAGGCAGAGGGTCAAGGTGATGAGTCTTCCTCCTTGTAACGCCCAGAGCTATAAGGCTGTAAGGTGGGGGCCACATCCATGGGATGCACACCCTGCATCTGGTGCAGGCAGGATGTTTTATAGCTCTCAACAGGCTGCTGAGGCCAGACAAATTCATGGGGAAACACTGGGTGCTGCTGAGATAAATGCAGGGATTCTCACAGCAGGACATGGCCTACTGCAGTGCCTGTTTGCAACACAAAGTCACTGGATAAAAATTCCTATGCATAATTAAAAAATAATTGTATTTTTAGCAGTCTTGATTTTTTATTTTTCTTTTTCCCCCCCACTGACTGATTTTATTCACCTTAGGCCCATTAGATTTACATACTTTAAAAACATGAGGTTCTTGAGAGGTATGTTAAAGCTCTTCTGTTACTTAGAATATTAACCTATATTTACTCTTGGTGATGCTGTACTTTGTGGTATGATACCTGCATAAGCAAGTCTTTCTCTTCCACATCCTTTAGATGGAAGTAGCAGCACTGGCACATGCTGACTGTATTTTAGGCTCAAATGGTGCTACCCAAAGCCCATAAAACAGAGACCAATTGATCCCACTTCTATTTTGTTTTGTGTCATGGCTGCTAATTCATTTCCCTGTTACTGCTGAGTGTAGGTCCAAATTAACAGGGTCTGGTTAGTCTCACATCAACCACACAAGAAGTCAATTTTTTGGTCAGGAGTAAGAAAGGCAATTTTTTCCTCCAAACATTTACTTTTGTTTGTGAGGCTGAAAAATGGAAATTTGCCACAATTGCACATGCATCAGTGATGTTCAACACCAATACTGCTTGTGCAGATGGATGGCTGTGGCTGGAGTAAGGAGCATTTTCCATAGACCTCAGAGATGGGAAGGCAGATCCTTACATGGGATACTGGTGAGTAAAGAAGCACTGAATCACAGAATAGTTTGGGTTGGAAGGGATCTTAAAGATTATCTAGTTCTAATTCCCCTGCTATGGGCTGGGACATTTTCCACTAAACCAGATGGCTCAAAGCCTCATCCAGCCTGGCCTTGAGCACTTTCAGGTTGCTTCTCTTGGCAACCTGTTCCATTGCCTCACCACCCTCACAGTAAACAATTTCTTCCTAATATCCAATTCAAGACTACCTTCTTTCAGTATCATGGGGAGCCACTGGAAACATTGGACCCAGTCAGTGCCTGACATATATGAGACTGGAAGTGTGGCTTTGGTGTGCTGAGCACCTATAAAGTCCCGTTCTCTGCTCTTTCTGCATAAAGTAATACTTACACACAGGTGAGGTGCAGGATAAGTTAGAATGAAGGTGGAGTTTGTGCCATGCTGGGCAGGTATTCACCTTCCCTGAGGGCCAGCAGTGGTTTAGACTACACTAGAACAAACATCTATTTAAAATAAATCCAGAAAGCTATGAAGCTGCAGTCCATTGGCAGAGTGTGCCAGCCCTCCTGCAGTGCAATGCAGTGCTGTGCAGTGCTCTGCTCTGCTGATCTGTGCAGTGCAGGGCAGTGCTGAGCTGTGCTGTGCTGTGCTGTGCTGTGCTGTGCTGTGCAGGGCAGTGCTGTGCAGTGCTGTGCTGGGCTGGGCTGGGCTGGGCTGGGCTGGGCTGGGCTGGGCTGCATTGGTGGGGACCCAGCCCTGCAAGCAGAGGGTGGCAGGGCCCCTTGCTTGGCTGCCTGGTGCCTGCTGGCAGGGTGAGGTCTGGCAGGGATTGCCAGGGGGACTTTACAGTGCTGGCTTGAACAGCATTCATTTATTTCCCATTGGACACCCTGAAGACCTTATCTGAAGCTAATTGTCAGCAGCAGCTGTCCTAATTTTGCCACAACTGCCTGGCTTTTGCAATGAAAGGCAAGAACACAAGGTTGTGAGAGGGTGATAGGTCTTGGTTCAGGAGCAGTAAATACCTCCAGGGTGGTGTCCATCCACATGGGACACCCCAGCTGCCAGCTGGCCCAAGTGCCACCACAGCAGTCAGGGCTGAAGGCAGCTGGTGATGTTTGTAGCAAGGAGCTCAGTCTCCCTGCTTCACAACTACCCTCCCCACGGCCCCTTGGAGCAGCCTGCACCACATCCCAGCACTGCTCCTGGTAAAAGGCTGCAGTAAAGCTCACACAGGTTATCCTTGGCTCCTGGGGCCATTTCATGGCAGGGAGCGTTTACAGGCTCATAAACTTTATTTGAGAGCCCTTGTAGATTAGCCAATAAACTTTCCAGGAGTGAAACATGATTCTATCCAGGAAGGGGTTTTGCATCCAGAGGTTTTCCTCAGTGGCCAAATGTGTGGTGGTCTGGGAGCGTGCTGTGCACGGATCCGTCAGCCAAGACAAGCAGCACAGGCTGGAATGTGCCTGTGGGGCTGCCCTGCAGCCTCTTACCTGACCTTGCTCTGGGGTGTGAGGAAAAGGAAGATGTCTCCATGAAGTGCAGGTGGGTCTGTGAGACAGCCACAGCAAGCTCGGTGATCTGCAGCAGCTCTGTGCCGTGGCTCAGTCTGCTGGGACCCGAGTGTGCCATTTACTGTCTCTCTATTTACATGTGCTGGGAGAGGAAGAATGAGAGGATCATGTGGAAGGCAAATATACTGCACAAAATTAAAAATAAACCACAGCCCCCTGCTCAGCTGTTCTTTGGCATCTACTCCCACATAGTAGGAGCATCTCCTGTGACTCTCCATTAGTGATTGATGAGTTATTTTTCCCAGGGCCACTGGTCTGCATGATGTGGCATCCTCCCACAGGGAAGTGGATGCCAGCTGCTTCAGGGTGCCAGTGGCTCCTCCTGCTCAGGGGCTGGCATGGCTAGCGATGAGTTGTGCCCATGGGAGGGAAATGCCACCAAGAAACCTGGCATCTCCTTCTCTCCCTTCATCCCCTTGAGCAGGGTTTTCTGCTCCTGCCCTGGGTGAAAACCAACTCCTCATCCTGATGGCCCCTGGGATGGGTGCTGACCATTCCATCCTGCTTTTGTGCCACTGAGGCACTTGCTTTTTGCCCAGAGAAGCTCCCCGAGGAAGCAGATGGGCACTGGTGCCATAGCACTGGGATGTTTTATGCACTGCTTTTGGTTTTGCAGGGGTACTGGGCTATAAGCATCACTGCTGGGCAATCATACTGTAATGCACTAAAATTGTATTTGTATTTCTGCCTACATATTAGCATGAATCTTGCTTTAGGGGCCTAATTAATGTAAGTTATGAGCTGGGGTGCTTGAGGCAGAAGCTGAAGTGGAAGCCAACTCTGCAAGCACCGGAAGAAGTAAATTAAAATAATCTTGATGTGACCTACTTTAATTTACACCTTCCTCACGTCCTTGCAGCTCTCTTCCAAACCCACAGAGTATCAGCCACACAAGTTTAGGCTGCTGATTAAGAAATTTCATGGCATCTCTTATGTGAAGAAATCAGAGGAAGATTGCACTTAATTAACTGTGTTCCCTTGGGATACACAATATCCTTCTGGGCTTCTGGTAATGCCCACACTGCAGCTCCAGATGATGTTCATTGTGCAGGACTCTAACCCCAAGCTAAGAAGTCCTCCAAAAATGTCTTGGAGACCAGGACATTGGTGGATGCACAGCAGATTTGACCCGATAAATTTCCTGGTTTTGCTGCAAGACCTGTGTTGCCCAACACTAAAGTCAGAAGAAAGGAGAAGCTGTAGAGTTTTCAGAGTCTTTGAGGTCCTCTGGGTAAACTTTGTCATCCCTGAAAATGGCCCGAGGGAGCAGTTCAGTCACACTTCCTGTGTTGAAAGCTCCAGAGGTGAATCGTGAAAGGTTTCCCAAGCACAGTGCCGAGTAGGAACTGCAGGTATTAAGTGCAACAGGTAAGAACAGTCATGGCAGCTTTGTAGCCGCTGCATTGCCATCATTTAGCACATGCATTCTCCTTCTCTTCTTCAGAGGTCACAAGACAACCTGGCTTTCACGTGCTCCAGTCCTCCCCTGCACCCCCACAAACCACGGTGGTTTGTCTGTCTCTACCCAGAGCAGGCTCTGCTCCAGAGCAGCAGCTAAAAGGGGCTGGTGTGGCTGGCAGGAACTGTGTCCATGCTGGACAGTTAAACTCTGCACATGGATACAAGATAGTGCTTCAAGTTGTTTCATCCCCTATACACACAGGGACATATGACCCATATGTCTGGTATTGGCTCAGCACCAGATCTTGCCTTTCAGCCTTTGAAAGTGGCTTTCTGAGGAACAATTTGGGTTAACCCACAAGATACTGGGCCTGATTTGAGACCTCCTGAGAGCAGTTTTGGCCAGTCATACTGGAAATTGGAGCAGATTATGAATGTCTGGCATTAAATTTATCAGTTCACAATGAGGAACCTCCAGAAACAGAAATGGTTCATGATGATTCCAAGGCTGTCACAGCTGAGAAAACACTTGGTAGATGTGAGGGATAAAATAATGTTTTGCTTCAGCCATTGCAACCAGCCACAAGAACATGTGTTCGTGTCACCAAGGCAAAGGTGGAACAGCACAAGGCCAGGCCTGGTGAGTGTGAGAGGGAGGAAAAGGGGAGTGAACCCATGCTCATTGCTAAGGAGAGAAGGGAGAAGAGAAAGGAGGTGCTGGTTTGAGCACAGTAGGCTGTTGGAAAGAATGTGAATTCCTGAGTACCCAGACCAAGGGAAAAGGGACAGAGACCCCCACGGGCCAGGGAAGGGCATAAAAGTTTGTGCATTTTAAGGGGAGATGTGCCTCTTCAGTGAGATGCACCTGACTCAGCTGGCTCGTTTACATTAATAAATAGTCTTGCTTCAATGATTCTGTCTTTTTTCAACTTTATCAGTGAGTATATCTCACAGTGGATCCCCAGCTGCACGTCCCTTCTGAGGAGCACCAGATCTTGAGTGCAGCCTCGTGTCTCTCAGGGAGTGGTACCTGGAGGAAGTCACTTTCTACCATACGTATCTCATAGCTTAGCTTGGGAGGTAGACAATTGTTTTGGAGATGGGTTTTTCCTCTCTGCCCTGCAAGGAGAAGGATACTTTTCAAGGAAGAAGAAAACCAAACCAGCATGAAACCTCTTTTCAGTTTTCTAAGCTGGGCCCACTCAAGGCCAGCCCTCACTCTCCAGTTACCAGCTTCACATCTTGGTTCATTAGTTCTGTCATATCTGCCTTATCTGATCTGTCAGACCCACCTCTTGGGATGACAGATTTGCCTCTGCTTGGTGGAAAGTGCTCAGGGAATTTATTTTTAGCTTGCATGGCTTCAGCACTGAGAAGCCTGAAGTATCTGATGTTTTCATGTGCCAAGTGTGTCTCACACTGTGGTGATAGGAACAGCTCTTATTGCTATTGATCTCTCTCCCTACATTTTAGCACAGCGTCTTCAGTGGCCCCCGTGTTCTGGTTTGCTCCTCTGGGGCTGGGAGGGGAACTGGCACATCCTCTGCAAGTGATGAGTTGGCTATCCCTATTTCATATTGTCACTTCCATCTAAGGAAAAAAGCTCCAAGTCCTCCCACCTCCTTTGAAGGCGGAGATGTCAGCATCTCCTACTACAGCAGGAGAAAATAAATGCATGTAAGAGACATCAGCTGGGACCTGGCAACCTCTTGTTACACCAGTGTAAGCTGGGGGAGAAGGTGATGGGTGCTGGGGATGTTACTGGAAGGGATTGGTTTCTTCCACATGGAAATTCCATTCACAAAAAAATTCAATCCCAGCTTTTTAAAAAGACCACGTACATTACTGCAGTCATATTATGAAACTGCAACTTTAGCTGTGTATTTAAATTCTCAGATATTTGTTATTACAGTCTCAGTGTACCTTCTTTTCCTCTAAAGTATCCTTTTTGCAAACAATGTCTTTCCTAACTCTGCATGTCCCTTTCCCTTCCCAGCTCCACTCCTTGCTCCTATTTTTGCTGCCTGGTATAGTAAGCACTAGGAAGATGCCATGGGCAGGCACAGGTACTCTGACGTTTTGTTTTTGGGATGTTTGCAGGAGTGAGTTTACTTCAGTAAATTGAGAAGGGTCTCAGGTAAGTGGAAGTCTCTAACAGAGAGGAATTGACTGGTTGTATCCTCACTGCTTTTAGGCTGCAACAAGACAGTTTAGTTTTGCTTTTAGGGTCATCCTTGTTACCATTCACATAGAACAAGCTGTGTGAAAAATATATTAGGTAAAATGAAATGTATCAAAGAGATACAGTTCTTTTCATGGTGGGTTTTAAGGTAGCAAAACCACTGTAACTTAGAGCATAATCTCCATTTAATTTTTAATAAATAACATCCATTTAAAAAAATTCAGTGCCTGTTCTTGATTAAGTTTTGAAGAACTGTGTGTACTGGATAACAGGGTGGAATTGCATTAACATCCATAATTTAATTTCACATCAGACTTCAAAAGAATTTTCTGCTCACGTGAAGCAAATTTCAAAGTTGTTATGGTTCATCTTCCAAGAGTTCCATCTTTTTGATGTTAGTGTAAAAATGTATTGCACAAATCATGGGACAAGCAAAGTATGAAGTCATTTTCTTTAGCATCTTCCTTTAAAAACCATAGAATTTTGACTTGCTTGTGAACAAGCATATGCTTAAAGAAAAATCTTTTGGTTAACCTGAGCAAAAATGTTTATTTATATTATCCCTTTTACCTAAGTTGTTTTGAAATATCTTACAAACAGGCTAAAAAAATGCATTTTAAAGTAAATCTGTGTTAGTTGAAATGCAACTTCATCAGTAAAGCATGGCAAAAATACTGGAATTCTCCCAAAATACAATTCAACAGTTTAGTGTTGGTCTGAGCTTTAGTTGCCATCAGGAAATTTAGAGAGGTTCAGGAAGGAAGGCCTTGGATACAATTTCAAAGGATTAAATCTTGGCTTCCCTGCTTTTGCCAAGTTTCCAATGGGTCTGTAACAACTCTACTGGATAAGAATGTGTCATTGCTGATGCTGTCATGCCCAAAACTAATAATTCTGTGGTTGTATTAAATTAAAACTCTTATCTGTCAATTGCTATCTTTAAAAAAAATGTTTTGTTCTCAGCAATGTTCTGAGGTGCAAATAGATGACAGGAAAGATAAACAGTCTAGGACTACAATAAAATACTGTGAAAAAGAAGACAAAATCAGACCTTTTATTTTGAAGGAAATAACATGGTGGGAAAGAAATACATAAAAGAAAATAATTTTGAACACATTTGTAAGGTTATCACTGCAATTTGTTAATATATTATTCAACAGCTTAGTCCATAGGCAATGTCCAAACCCATAAATCTATAATTGGAATTTGTGGGTTGATTGAGACCTATTTTGGTCTGTAAGTGTGAACTGCTCTTGTTGTATAGAGAAGATTATTTGAGAACTCCCAACAAGAAGACTCATTAAGATAATTCTAACTGGCTCTAAGTAGCCAAGAAAACTCATCAAGATAATTCTAGCTGGCTCTAAATAACCAGGAGTGTACCAGTTACTTTGCTAATAAATGTCATGACCATGAAGACTTCTACAAACTTCAATGGAGCATGAATCACAGAACATTAGATTTTCATTATGAGCAGGTTTGTACCTCCCAAAACAAACTATACAGTGAGTCAAATTTCAGCTTTGGCTACCCAGCCAGCCCCTGCACATGTAGCATGGGCCAGTCACTGTGGTGGTGTGGAGAGGGTGTTTAGCTGAGAGCCAAGGTATAGTGGAACCACATGGAGTAGGGTAACAGCCCCTTCAGCAGCCACTGGGAAGCTCTTCAAATGCATCAGCACAAGGTAAATAATCAAAAGCCTAGTTCTTGTGGCATAAAGAACACGTGTTTTGAAGTCTTTAGGGTTTGCTTAATATGAAGCGAAACCTGCTTGCTGCATGATCTCATTTGTCCTGAATTTGATTTTTGAGACACATGCTATGTTTAACTACTCAGATAAATAAACATAGAATTTCTCACTTTTCTTGATCCCGTGATGGACATTTGTCACTGTGTTGCTGTATAAATATTTTGGTTTTGTGAAGATCATCCATTGCATCTTAGACTTCAAGGTCACACCTACAGTATTAAATGAAATGCGCCCATGGTTTTTGGCTGTTCCAAGATCAAGGTGACCAGGGGCAGCCTGGTCTTGCACTGTTATCTCACCCTTGGAGTGGGGCTGCATCCACAGCACCTGCTGAGACAGCACTACCTCCCACGTCTGGGGTTTGTCCAGGAGAGTATCGCATGGTGTGGGCCAAGACCCTGCCAGGGACTCCTAAAATACCGTGTTCACAAGGCATCCCTCAGGAAAGTGTCTTGACATTCTTTCTATTTCCAAATAAAGCATCAACCTGTCAGTCTGAAAGAGAGTGGTCTGGAACAAGGTAAAGATCAAAGAATGGTCAAACCCATCTGAGGAGAAATGTGGCCCAACTCTTGCAGTGTTGCATCAATGATGTTTTCAGTTGCTGCTTAATGGAAGTCAGTTTTGCACAGTATTTAAGGCATTCCTCCTGCCCCTCATGTTTTATGTATTTGTGTATTTCCATATGTGTTTCTGCCCTTTTTGTTTGATTTGCTGCCTATCAGATGCTTTCTGATGTTGTCCATGTGACTGGACAAAAAAAAAAGTATTTACAGCATTTTGTCTTTACTCTTGTTACGTCTTTGTCACTGCACATCTTCCCCAGACATTTTGATTGGTACAGCACATTACTTAAACTTAAGAAAAAAATAAACTTTGTAAATAAAGATATGAGGAAGAATAGCCCAGCTGGACGTGGTGCAGGGCAGTCTGCTCTGGGTGGTCCAAGCAGGGGGCTTGGACCAGGTGACTTCCAGAGGTCCCTTCCCACCTCCACCATTCTGTGAGTCTGTGATGGCATGGGTGTGGGGGTTAAACTTCATTACTGCTACCCAGATTTGCCATGGCTGATTAAGGTCATGGGTCAACATGTCCTGGGGAGAGGATCTTGGACAGTGTTGAAAGTAGCCCAGTTCCCATCAGGCTTATCCCATACTGTCCCCAGGTGCTGCTGCAGGTCAAATCCTGTCTTCCTGGTAGGGACACATGGCTTCACTGCCTACTGATTGCCAAAAATGCAACAGGGCTTGGCCTCATTTGACAGCCTTGTGGGTGATTATGCTATATATATATGATTGTGTGAATAATGACTATTTCTCCATGTTTTGTTTTGCTCTGGACTGCAATCTGTTTCCAGTGCTTAACAATATTCTTCTACATATGGACTTCCTATAAATACCTTGCTGCAAGTTTTTTTCTGCAGAACAAATACAGCAGAGTCCCATTGGTATGCTGACCAGTCCGTGTTCAGCACAGGCCTGATTTTTATGCAGTTCAGATGTGGCACAAATCCTTACATCAATCCTTACACGATAGCCAAGCCTGTACTTGACAAGATAATCCATGCTCCAGTGCTGGATCCCACCATCATCCCAGGCAGTGAAATCCAGAGCCTCACCTTAGCCAGTCTTACACAAGCTGTCCTTCACAACATCTTAAAATTCCTTTACTTTCTCCTCACCAGGAATGCAAAACAAACCCCAAAAACATAAGAAGTTAACTCACTGCCACTGTGTGTTTTGTGTTTGGAGAACATTCTGAATAAGATGTCCAGCCTTGTCTTTCTTGCCTTTCCCCACGGGTTGTGGTGAACGTTCCAGCTGCCTCAGCAGTCCTTCCTAGCCCCCTGGCCATGCCTGTCAGTGTTTGGTACATCACAAACCACGAGTGTTAGGGATAAATGTCACAGATGGCATTGCTCAAGACATCTGGCTCCTCTCATCAGCACTGGCAGTGCTCTGCACCACGCGCTCTGGCCGTGGTGGCTGGGACCTATTTTCTGTTGGCCATTACCAGAAGCAGCCTTGGTACAGGAGGAAAGGGCAGGTAATTTTCCACACAAAAAAATGGAAAAGACAAAAGGTAAACAGGGACAGAGGAGAAAAAGCATCTCAAATTTAGACTGCCCAGAATGAGTTCCTCCATAATTACAGGTGGCCTAATACTGGTCCTAGGGGAGCACCTACCACCTTGTGCTGGTTTGCTTGAAAATATGTAATTTTCTGGGGAAGGGAGTCAGCTTCAGGTGCCCTCTGTTGAGATCCTGTTTGGGTGTTGAGGGCATTGAGGCTGTTTCAGACAGATATTACCATCCTGCTATTGGCTGCTCACCACTAACTCATTCCTCCTAAAGCTGACTCAAGCCATTTGTGCCTCACAAACAGAACACGACCGGTTTTTTGCAAAACATAATTTCAGGTATTTTTCTGGGAGGATTTCTGAAGGAAACTCCCCAAAGGCCTTTCTCTGTTCCCATCTCTGCACCTTGCAGAAGGACACTCAGATGTCCTTAACTGCTGTGCCCTGCCACTTTTACCAGAACACCCTGATTGCTAAAGTCAGGCTGGGTTCCCCCTGACATGCAGGTGTCCTTGCTGAATTCACAAGGATGGCACAGTGCCATCTGTGACCATTGCCACTGTGGTGGTGGCTCAAAGATGCTGCTCCAGGAGGGAGGCCAAGCTGCACGTGGTTTGCCAGCAGCTTTTGGAGGGGTGTCTCAGGGGAAGCACCACACAAGCACACGTGGTGCTGCTCTGTGGGGTGTACCACTCACAGCCACTTTGTTTTGTCATTCTGGAGACACTATTGGAAATGACATTCATTGTAATGTGTTCATCCTACTGGATTTAATTAGAAACATTCAGCTTTAATTGTTTGTTTTGCAGTCCCAGTAGTTCTATTTTGATAAGACTCTGTCATGCTAATGCAAAATGAAGCTGAGGAAGTAGATTACTGCATGTCATTGTTCCTGAGTAATGATTAAAGACAATGCAGTGTGAGATACAGTTCCTGAGAGTAGGAGGCAACTCTTTGCTTTACTTCAAGTGTTTAGTTTGCACTTTCCAGGAAATTTCCTGTACTATTAGTTCTCTGTGTCCTCGGACTCATTCTTTGCTTCCCAGCATCCTTCTCCCATGACTTTTCCAGGGACTGACAGGGGTGCAGTGGGGACAGGGAAGGTTGTGCTGTGCCCACTGACTCCTCCATCCTTCCACCCAGGACAGGGGGAGCAGGAACAAAACAAAGCTCCATGCCAAAACTACAGTCCTCTTTTTCTCTCTTCCTTTTTCAGTGAACCTGCAACTTTTCCTTTTTATACAGTTTGGGTGCTAATGCTGCAGCTCTCTGACTTGCCCAGGCATGGGCCACTCCTTAGATATAAAAAAGCTGCATATAACTCCTTATATATAAAAAGCATATAGCTCCTGCTTCTGTTAATGGTTTTGTCTACTTACCAACAAACCTTTATTGCTTGAGGCGTAACTTGAAGCTTAGCAGAGAAATAGGTTCCTGTTATAATTAACACACAGGGAACAGACCTAAGCAAGAGTTTTCCCACAAAGTCATACCAATGCATGGACTCTGGCTTTACACCTTTACAGATGAAAGATATTTTTCACATCAAACATCACAAATGCTAGTTTGGGGGTTTTTTTTTGAGAGTGCAACAATGAGCAGAGGAAAGAATCCCAAGCCTCAGACCCAGGAACATAAATCAGCTCTGACTGAGTAATTTCTACCTGTGAAGAGCCACACCACTCCATGATGGCAGTCTCTCTTTCCCTTGATGAGGTCATCATCAAACTTAACAACCCTTTATTGTTGGCCTGGTGTCCTCTCCCTCCGGAAGTTCAGTCCTAAAGGAGATGAAAGATCGACAAAGGAAGACAAATCCCCACCCAAACAGATTTTGCAGTCAGACTGTGGTTTGTGATCAGATGAAGCAGCTTTGTGCAGAACTTCTGAACCTCTGAGATTTCTTTCCTGGGGAGACAGAGTGGGTTGAGCACCCAGGGCAAGACACCCTCCCCAGTGCAGTGTCCTGTAGGTAGAGCTTGCCCTTCCCTTGGAAGTCCCTCTGTCTCTGGGTAGGTACACAAGCAGACTGTGATTTGCCTTCTCTTTTCTGTGCTAACAGCCTCTCACTCAGTCTTCCTACTTCCTACTCTCACCCTGCCCTTGAATCTCTTAATTTTGCTCTTGGATGTTTTTCTGCTTTCCTTCTGTCCTTTCCCTTTTCCAGCTTGATTTTCCCAAGGTGACCTACCTTCAGTAAACAGCTGCTGAGCTCAAAAACCTGCAGTTGTTCCTGGCAGAGGCATCCCATATAAACCACAGACAGGTATTCCCCAGCCAAGCAATTTCCACAGTAGGAGCTTCACGACACTGGTCAGAGCCAGATCTCCGAATGTTAAGATAATCACACAAAAACTATAGTTTGATATGGGAAATGTTAGTAGTATTTACATTTTATGCCATAGCATTTTAAGAAATGCAAATTGCCTTCCTCGAGTTTATTGTATCTTCTGCCCTCCAATAATCCACCATGAGAAGCAGGCATGATGACAAGCAGCCACAGAAGCTCCCGTGGTGGTTTGAAGCCTGCTGAATGCACCACACAGAGCAACAGAAGCCTTTAGAAGTCAGCTTTGTCTCCAGATTTAGTGTCCCTTGTTCACACAGCTCTCTGCAGTGCTGCTGGCCAGTCTCCCAGGCCCTCTGGAAAGCAGCCTCTTGTGGGTTACACACAGGAGCCAAGCAGTAGCTCCTCCTATTGTGAAATATGGTGGAAAGAGAGAAACTGCATGCACAGGGTGCTGGGATGAACACATGGGCTGTGCACCATCCCAAATCTCATGCCAGGAAAGGAGCAGACCTGCTTGCCTTGGCTGTGGCTTCCCTCCTCACAGAGACTCATTGACAAACAAGCCATACTTCAAGGTAGAAAGAAGTGAGAGAGAATGCTTTGGAAAGTGGGAAGTGAGGACTACCACACAGCTGCTCTGCCAGTTCCAAAATGTTTCAGTGCAATGATAACCATACCCTTTTGAGTGAAACCTTTCCCTGAAGCCTGAAACAACTGTGCAGCTGGTCTGGGGAAATGGAGGAAGGATGTAGGCCTGGGCACGGGCTTGGGCAGGAATACCTCCCTCCTCCTCACAGAAAATGTGATGCTGCAAACTCCCTGGTGGATGTGTTGAAGCTCTATGGGGGTGCACCTTGGTGCATGCCAGGAGTCACAAACAGCAGGTGAGACACTGGAGGGGGCCTTTGCCACAAGGCAGATCAGAGCCCCTGCTGCTTAGTGAGAGCAGGTAGGGGACCTGCGTGGAGGCTGTGGCACAGCTGAAGAATGTGCCACCCAAAGCACATAAAACAGTCATCCATTCCCACCACCTTCCACTAATTTGTGGGATGAGTGCTTGGGCATCACCCTTAGGAGAAGCACAGGCTGTGTGGCACTGTGGTTCCAGAATCTGAAGCCCTGAACTTCTTAGTGAGGGCAAGTAAGACCTTTCTAAAGAGTATTTGTTGTCTGGAGCTGACAAGTGATCTGATAAAACATGAAGCCTTATATAACTCCATCTGGGTAGGTGAAAGTTTTCTCCTAACTCCAGCCCAAAGCAAATTGCTTGCCATTTACTTTCTTTTTGACTTGACAAAGTAACTGTTATTAAAAGCAGATCTTAACCATGGAGAGATGCTCTTTGCACTATTGTCTACCCCTTCCCATGCTGCAGAAGCTGGATGGGATTCCAACAGCATGTTTTGGGATTCTGGGGCACTGGTAACATTAGCCTGTCTCTCTCTCCTCACGCTCCCTTCTTCAGCTTGTCTGTGGGGTACACTTTCCATAGCACTTCTTCCCACACACTTCAGATTCTGTCTCCCAGCATTGTAGCAGTGATTTATGTGCTTCTGTGCTAGCAACCCACCACTGTGTATCGCTAGGATTACATAAAGATGGGTGACAGGGAGAGCTCTTAATCACTACATGAAAAAAATATTAACTGTTACCTGTCTCGCAATGAGGAGCAGTGCTTTTAAAGCCCTTGTGACATTTCCATGCTTCAAGCTCAGAATTTTATTTTAAATCTCCTGTCATCACATATGAATGAGCCTTGATATTTGGTACAGGAATTAAAAATATTTATGTATCAGCTTTCAGGGAAAGAACATGCAGAGTGTTAATGGCCCTTTGAGTTCTGGTTTTGGCTCCCATTCTGAGTTCCTATTCTCTCTGGATGTCCTGTATTAAAACAAAGTCTCATTCTCCTTTGATATGCACACAGATACACACAAACACTGAGAGGCAGCTTGCAGAAGTGAACTGACATGCTGCCTGTTTATGAATACCCATTTCTCAAAAGCATTCTGGAATAACTTCCTCTGTTATCTTTTATTCCAAAATAGTGTTTATACCAGTGGGTTATAACGAAACAGCTAAAATACAGCAGGGTGTTCTTTCCCCTCATGGCAAGACTTAAATATGCTTCCTTTCTATTCCCAATGTGATTTATTATATGCCCAAATGTACAGCCCCCCCAAGGCAGACAGCTCATCTTCTTTTGTATCTTGAACACACAGCAGATGTTTAAGAATTAGCAAACTTCTAGTGTAACAGCAATAGCTGGAATATAAAGATATGTGACTGTAATAAATGTTGTGGTAACAATATTAGATCTTTGCGGTTTGCAGTTTCAACTTTGACTTTCAGAAAGTGACATTTATATGCTCTCTGGGAATGTGATAATAATCTTGGTACTCCAAAGTAGTTTTCCAGTTTGAAGGATAATATAAAGCAAATTAATTTCAGATCTCCGATTAAGCATCTCCCCTTCCCTAGATGGCAATGAGTCAAAGCTACTATAATAAAATTTAATGTCTGCTGTCCTGTTTGTGAGGTTTTTCCTTTAGCTCATATGCATTCAGTTGCTAGTAAAAATGTAAACCCAGAATTGTTGATTAAAGGCCTTTCCATACAAAACTAGCCCCTATTGTTGACTGTTCTGTGCACTCACAAAGTAATTATAACTGTAGAGTTTAAGAAACAAACCAAACTAAATCAAAAGAACAAAAAAACTTCATTGCGTCACATCTCTGTTTGCACAGACTCCACTTTTTCCCTTTTAAAATATTTACAAGGACATTTCCATTCAGTATTTTCGGTGGAATGCTGCCCAAGAAGTAGTGCAGAACACAGTGGGTGTCAACTGCAGATGCTACTGAATTTGATGAAGGTGGAAGGCAGGGTAAATGCAAAGAAGATTGATAGGTGCATTACTGGCTGGAAATAGAAAGTCCATTTGTTGTTCTTTAGCCTCTCATCAGACAATTCGAATCTGGAGCAGCAGAAGAGGTGACAAAAGTGCCCTAACAAAGAATCCACATGACTATGTTAATAATCTGATCTTGGTTTCCAAGGAAGCCTTTTTTGTTTTAGTACAAAATGCTATCAGAAAGAACATTATAAAATTGTTGTGCCATTCTGGAATGAAATAGAGGTGTTCTGTCCTGGGGAGAAATCGAGAGAGGATGTCTTTAGTCTAGAGACTCTGTGGGGAAAGGATTGGTCCCAGAGGTGTGTGGACCCCGAGATTCTACCAAGAGAAGCACAGATACATTTGAGTATCTTCTAAGGTTGTCACATACACACAGAGCCCTGGAATCCTGTGCTCACTTTTGGGCCTCTCAATTCAGGAAGGACATTGGGGTGCTGGAGCGAGTCCAGAGAAGACCAAGGGAACTGGTGAAGGGCCTGGAGCACTCCCATGAGGAGTGATAGAGGGAGCTGGGGTTGTTTAGCCAGGAAAAAAAGAAGCTCAGGGGTGACCTTATTGTTCTCTACAACTGCCTGAAAGGAGGCTGTAGCCAGGTGGGGGTCAGACTCTTCTCCCAGATGACAGGTCATAGAACAGGAGGAAATGGCCTCAAGTTGCATCAGGGAAGGTTTAAGGAAAAATTTCTTCATGGAAAGTGTTGCCAAGCACTAGAACAGGCTGCTCAGGGAAGTGCTTGAGTCACCATCCCTTGAGGTATCAAAAAAATGTGTGGATATGGCATTTGGGGACATGGTTTATTGGTACATGTGTCAGCGTTAGATTAACAGTTGTACTTGATGATCTTAAAGGTCTTTTCCAATCTAAATGATTCTATGATCCTGTGAAAAGGTGCTACTTTGGATTGGGGGTTTGACATTGTCTTTCTGATGTGCTTCCCAGTATAAAAAATTGTTTATCAGCAGAAAGATGAATATTGAGGGTATTTTATAGTCATAAAATAGAAGCTTAGCTACATTCATAAACACAAGTATCCTAGCCAAGGCAAACAGGGAAAGCCTAGTGTTTTGTTTACAAAGAGATAGCTGCCCTTCAAATATTTACAAAGAATGAAGGCAAATTCAAGAGCAGTTGGCAGAAGGACTGGAAGGAGTATTGAGGATCTTCATGCTTATTATTCTTGGGGTGAAAAAAGACTTTGCAAGAATAGTTAAGCCTGAAATTATGAATGTAGCTATGAAAAAAAAAAAGAATTTAAATACAACAAATGCCAAACAAGTTCTGGTACTACAGTCACATTACTTGATATTACCCTTTCAGTTTCTTTGATTAAGGAAGATTATGTGCCTGAGGAAATAAGTCCTTGTGTTAGCAAATGTGACTTACAAAGAAGTTAGGAATGTTCACACCTATCTGTGGACAAGGACAATATGTGCTGCACATTTTATTTAAAAAGGTATGGCAGGTAAGAAAAGAGGAATGTCTATTTACCTCAGCCTGGCTGAACAAGTTGAGTTTCCATGCCTGGGGATGGAAAGATGTGCCTCATCTGGGAGAAGTGTGGGTGGTTCAGGACAGGGCAGAGAGGAGGGGAGAGAGTGAGCAAACAGGGAACTCAGAGTGCATGGATGGACCAAGGGACTTGTGGAAGAGAAGACCATAGCTTGGCCTCTGAGATGATGGAAAGGAGGGGGCCTTCCTAGGGCACCATGCAGACCAGACTGCTGATGGACAGAAAACAGGACACTTTCTTCACACAGCCAGAATGGACTGGGGGGAAATTTGTTTTCTGATCTTACTTATTCAGCATTTAACTTCCAGCAATTCTGGTTATTTGTTTATTGTTGTTTTTGTTTACAGACAGCAACTGTTTGCCTGGCTCTGGTTCATGATTTTGCCTTGTGATGAGTCATTCCTGCAGATGTCTGAGGCATTTCAGTGTGCCTGTTTGAAAGCACAGGTGAGCCAGGTCTGTCCTAGGGTTCTGGCCAGCACAAGGGCTCATTGGAGTGTTTTGGCTATGCTCTGCTACCCTGTGTGCAACTTGGCAAACCAGGTGCTGTGTCTACCAGTCTTACTGTGGGTGTCTTGCAGCTGTGTTCTCTTTCAAAGACTTTGCACCATGAATAAAAGGAGTGAGAGTTATCTGCTTTCCCCTTCACATGTAGATTTTTGAGGGCTGTTTCTGTTGCTGCTTTGAATGTGAGTAGGAAGTGCTTGGCCATCTCATGTGGCTCAGACTGAGCTTTTTTGTATGGTGGTGCCCACTGAGGAAATGTCTGCATCTGATGGTCACAGCCTCCTTCAGTTCTGCCTTGTGACAGAGGAGCTGTCAGTGCATGCCATTTGTCAGAGACCAGTTTCATTTATGTTGTTCGATGATTGTTGGACTTTTCCCCCAACAGATTTGGAGGAAGAGTTTCATCTTCCTCCTCTTGATTTCCTTGAGTTTAAATTGTTGGGATGAATTAAGGATAGAAGGTATATTCCTGAACATTTAGACTGTGAAATTAGGTGCTTTGCCTCAGTACACTGTTCACAGTCTTGCTTGTGCCAGATCCTCATGACTGCAACGGTTAAAAACTCAATTTCCATCCTAGAACTATTTGAGGCCCATTTATAACCATTTGTTCTTGTTCCAAGGCTGTCTTCCAGTTTGAATAGCTCTTTTCACTCCCTGGTATTCCCCTTCCTCGAGGGATATTTATAAAAAGCTATCCTATCACCTTTCAGTTTTTGCTTAGTTAGAGGCTGAGCAAGGACATCTTTCTTAATCTCCCCTGACAATTCTGGTAGCTTTTTTCCTGCACCTCTTCTCCTTTGAACTCTTCTTGGATGTGGCTGATTGGACTGATCAGCAGCAGTTTGCTATCTGAGCTGCTGTAGATTGAGGAGAGCTTGATTTAAGATCTCCCTGCTAGAGCTGTCTATTCACTTTGAACCCTGTTGTGCAAGTAACAACAAGAGTTCTGTGGGAATGAACAGCCCCGCTCACTGCTTTAAGGCAGATTCATCCATCTCAGGTATTGGATAGGGGAAAGAAGAAAAAGGAATGTAATACAGCTGACACAAGCACATCTTCACAGAAACATCTTGGAGCCATCGGATCTTGCAAAAAAATTATCTGAAATCCACACCCTGACAAGCAACCCTTGGGTAATGTACTTGAGAAACAAACAAGATGTGCAGGCCTGTCTCATCTGACTGGAAGACCCAGAGGTCTGCAAATCAAGCTCTTAAAACAAGGCAACTCCAGCAAATCTTCCTCTGTGGGGGTCAGGAGCATGAGACACCCCTCTCAGGCCGATAACTGGTAAAGCAGAGATCTGCCATGGAGCAATCCAGACTTGTTTCCCACTGACACCACTGCAAACACCAAAAGTCCTGTCAGCAGACTACAAGGGCCCGGCCCTTGTACAGTGGCTCACTTGTACTTTGGCTGACGCAAAGGAAGAGCTGCAAAGATCAAGCAAGACCAAGCCATCCTCTGCCAATGATACACATTTTCAGAAAGCATTTCATGTACTGAGCTCTGAAGGTACAGCACCATGGCCAGGTGCTCACTACTGCCCTACATCCTATGCTCTGACATATCCTCTCCTGCTGCTTGGCCTTGCTGCTCCATGCTCAGCTACCTGTTCTTGCCACTGAGCCTCAACCTCATACCTAACACTTGGTGATGCAGCTGTGGATCCCTTCCAGCCACTGCATGGAAGGCAGGTTTGATGTTGTGAACAAGTGGGCTACAGACCGAGGTGGAGAGTGATGCAAAGGCCACTGATGACATGTTGCACTTGAAACAGGCCAAGCTCCTGGTTGGCTTCCTGGTGCTCAGCTGTCATCTTGGGATGCAGTTATGTTTGGTATAATATTTGGTGCCAATATTTTTCAATGTTTCCTTGTGACCAGAAAACTACTGTGAGAGGTTTTCATACTGTGGAAGAGATACTAGACCCTGTTTTGAGAAGCTGCCAAATATTGCAATTTAACTGTTGAATCAGTCCCCAGATTCAGGGAACCTAGGTTGTAATTTCTGTTCAGTTGGTGCATTTCTCCAACCCCCTCTGTGGAAAAAACTGTGTTTGCTAGAGGCACAGTGCTGCTGGGTAATTGAAAGAACAGTGGCTAATGAAGGCAGCGTTTTCCACTGCACTATGCAGGATGGACTAAGCTCCCCCTCTCACTGGGATCTGATGTACCAGAGAAGAGCAGATATTAACCAGGCTGATGTCCACTCTGATAAGCTGCTTTTTGTGCTGCCTGGCTCGCAGCATGTGTTGTGAGTTTGTAAATGTAAGTTATTCCTCTCCTACACTCTGCACAATTTTTTTGGGGAATGCTTCTCAAAGCTTCAATGCCATGAGCTAGAGTAAGGCTGACTTGTCCCTATTACATGATTTTTTGTCCCACTCTCCTTCCCCCCCATACATGACAGCTTATTTGGTCTCTGGGAGAGCTGAGATTATCCCAGTTTGAGCACCAGTTTTCACATTGTTCTGGTCCTTGGTTACTGTGTTCAAGAGGTTTTCTCTTTGCACCACAGAATACCATCTTGCCCATTCATTACTTTCTCCTACTTTCCTCCCTGCTCCTTGTCTTTATGTGCTGTACCTTTCCACTCTTTTGTGTGTGTCTCTGACAATTTGTGCTGTCAATCTCCTCTTCCAAGTATTATATAATCTTTTTCTTCTTGTTTTCCTCCAGTAAATTAACATTAGTTTTGTTTGCCTTGGTGTATTTCATTGCACATAATTTCTTGGTGTTCTCCTCTTCTTCTCCTTTATGTTCTTTTTATTTTTTTGGCTGTTGTTTTTCACACATAGAGGGATCTGCTGCTGGCTGCCCCTGGCATGCTCACCAGTTCCCATGGGCATCTCCTTGGATGCTTTTTACAGAACTCACCAGTGACCTCTGCTTTTGTAGAAACCTCCTGTTCCAACACAGCAAAAGCTCTGGCTGTCTCTGTGCAGTGTCCTAGTTTGTGGATGGTCAGGCATCTCCCCTTCCCTGCAGGGTCTGCTCAGGACATGCCTTCAGAAATACAGAAATGGGGGAGTAAAGAGCCCTGTGTGCCCTACCAGTGCATGGCAGCACCAATTCTTCCAGCAACATTCCTGCTGTGTGCAGGAGGTGATGGTTCTGCTAGCTCTGTTCACCCTTTGCAAAGCTGTTTCACAGGTTGACACAGTGAATGATTTATTGCCAAGAGACAGACTGAGGGGAGAGAAGAGGCTGTGGGTGGTGAAAGGAGGATACAGGGATGGTAGAGAATAGATTGTGGGGATCCTGCCTGCAGGACCAGGCTGTTCCGGAGCCTTATTTCAGGCAAACAGAAAAATAAAAGGGTTACTCTGATCATATTTATGGAAAAACCCAGCAAGGTGGAGTTTTACTGGACAGCATGTGGGATACATGTTGGATTGAGAATTCCAGCAGTTAGATGTTTCTATTGGAGATGTGCAGAAATATTAAGCATCATGGTTAGGGGCTTGTGCAGATTCCCTAAGGAACAGACCTGCAAACTGGCATGCCTGCTATGCAGAGTAACCTTTTCCTTCTGTTGCTGGTTTTCTTGACCTTTTCCCTAGCTCTCTTAACCTCTACCCTTTGCAGCTCTTAGTCATACCTTATCCTGGTTGCTAAAGATGAAATGCGGTTTCACATAAGCCTGTGCAGGTGCCTTATGGTCTTTTCCCTTCTGGTTGCTGTTTCAGATGGAGTGGCCATAAAGCCTTGACAGGAATTTCTATATAATGAGGTGCAGATAGAAAATGTTCACTGGCTTCTGGGCCAATCTAGAAGCAGGATCTACTGGAAGATTTCAGTCTGCACATGAATGTGGCCTGTTCCTGAAAGGGGGATTCTTGTTTCTGCACTGCAGTGAAGGTGACTGGTGATGGTGAAGACAGGGAAGTGGGTATTTTTTGGTGTATGGTAGCAGCAGTGATTAAGACCTGTGTATGGAATGGGATTAAACTTGAAATGGTCACCTGAATCAAAACCAGGAGCTGTTGCCATCATTAGTGCTTCAACCCAGTCCCCAACAGTGTGTGGCAGATCCAAAACTGAGGTATGCTCTGTTTTTTTAACGTTTTAGTAGAGGCAAGTGGTTTTCAGATATTTTTGTTCTAATTATAGCTATCTGCTACCTGAAATCAAGGTTTTAGGTCTGTTTGTTCTGAAAAAGAAATGGTGGACTTGAATATGAGATTTTACCTATTCCCACTGTTTTTCATTAAATTTTTGACTGAACTCTTGCTATTATTGACAGAAACTTTAGTTTTTGGGATCGCTAGGCTGTTTTTTATGAAAAGTGTTTTGTGTTTCCAAGCCAAAGTATGACATGATCTTAAGTCATGCTAAGAAGTCTAAACTGCCATCATTTAAATAAGATTTCAAGGCATTCATCACTTCACCAAAATTAGTAAATAATGTAAGAAACATTCACGGTTTTACTCCAAAATTTCATAAAACTGCAACAATTCCTTCAAGTGGTTTCCTAATGAAAACACCCTGGAGTTTACATATTTGTGCTCAAATCCCAACACTTCAATATTCCCGATGCTGTAACTGCTGTCTGCCCCAATTTAAATGTAGGAAGAGTTTCAGATTTTACTGTGACAGCTTGGAGCTTCCAAGTGCAGTCTCCCAATAAAAGTGAAGCACTTCAGGGTCTCTGTAAAGCTTGTATCTTAGTTGCCCTCCTCTCTCCACAGAAGCAGTTGCAGAGAACACACATCAGTAAATGTCCAGACATATGAGATTAGTTTCTGACATATGCAAATGGACACCAAGTTTTCATCTTGCTGATCTCTGAATCTCACCAATTATTCTGAAGCTGGCTTAGGCCCATGGTAATTAGTGGGCATTTTACATCACAAAGAATTTTCTGCAACTCCCATTGAAATACTAGATAGGCAAAAATGTTCTTAAAGAGAAATATCTATGAATTTTGATGCTTTAAAGAAAACTTGCCCATATCTGTAAAGTTCATCATCTGATTGTGATATTTTGTATCCTAAAATCTGGCACATTGAAACATAAAGCATTTTATGGTTATTTTGATTTTAAATTTCTGGTAACATTTAAAATGAGAAAAGAAAACAATACCCTTTAAATCTCTATAAAGCAGGGTTATGATGGACTTTTAATTTATCCTCCCTTTTGCTCAAAAACCTTTGTTGGTATAGGTAGGTTCTAATTTTTGTATCCTCCTGGCAGGAAGGACCATCTGACAGCCTGAGTGCACCAAAAGGCTTTGGATAGCACTCTGGCACTCTCCCAGAGGTTACTGACCATGAGGTGGGCATGAAAATGTGTAGGAATGCACATCAGTAGAGATTATATAGTTTAAAAATACTGCCACTAGAAGAACTGGACTGGATCTAGCTCTTGATAAAAGAGATTAGAAAAGCAAGCAAAATTCTAGATTTGAAAGAGTTTTCAAAAATATCCAGAACATCATGTCAACCCATAAATTCATGGGACATCTTCTTCTAGAATACTTGTTCCAGTTCTGGTAGTTCTCAAGAAAAAACATGCCAAATCCTTCTGGGCATTTGCAATGGAGGTGGTGAAGATTATTTAAAAGGCTGGAGAAAATTCTGTGGAACCAAATTGGACTTTTCAAATGTGAGTTCACAAAGAAGGACATAGTAAGGATGCATAGAAGAACAGGTCACAAGGAGAGGCAAACTACATCCAACCTTCATGAAATGGAGTATGACAATGCATTATATGTCCAAAAAAGTGATGAAAAATACAGGACCCAGTCTAACTGCATGTTTGTAGCATTGTGCTGTTGATGAAAAGTATCTGTGCTTGGTTTATATAGCATCAGATAGAGTGTTCACAGTGTGTGGGCAATAGAGCAGTAGGGAAGTGGGAAAGAGGAGCAAAGTCCCAGTGCATCCCTTTGCTCTTGCTTTCCTCCTGAATGAAGCTTTGAATATTTTATTGTTATATTGTTATGAGATCGTAGCAAACTATGTTTGCCTGTTTTGACAAATGTGTGCATGAACCACATGCAATTCATTGTAAGCTCTGGCATGTCTTGTCCCCATGCCAGCTGCTACAGCACTGCAAGGGCACCTTCCAGCAGGGTATCCCTACCTGCCCACTTGAGAGATCATGTCTGATGCTGACTTCTTTCAGGAGAAAAGTTATTGGATTAAATGGACCAGTAGCAAGGTCTGTGGGATGATATGATAAAAAGAGAAGTGGGGATATTGTAAAATGAAAGCCTTTAATCAAAATAAATATATTTCAAGCAAGTTTTCCCCTGTTCCTAATTGCAGCTAAGCCCAACGAGGAGTTCTCTGAGTGCATGTGTGCTTGTGCACGCAGGCGTGTAACATTCACTCTGCATCAAGCAAATTGCCTTGGCAGCCCCCTGACAGCTGTGCTCCTTGTGCCTCTGAGGCTAGGTAAGAAGCCTGTTCTGTGCAATAGCATCAAGGGTAGACTTTCATTAGTTACTACTAAAAATATCAGTGGCTGCCTATAGGTAGTGGTTGTATCCAGTCACACATGAGTTTGTTTTTTAGCTAGTTTTTCCTGGAGTGGATACTGACTGGATTCTAAAGTTATATATGTTGTATATTATCTGAGTTTCTGTGTACGGGTCTCTGAACTGTAACTTACTGTTTCCTAAAGTGTAATTCTTTCTTTCTTTCATATAATGAGGAAGGTTCTGTACAAAAATGATAAATAAGAATTTTTTCAAAGCTAATTAAAAAAATAATTTTTATCTCCTAACTTCTACATTTCCATGTCCAGCCTCCACATCTGTCAATGTATGAATAATGTAAAAGCAGTGTAGTATTAACAGTTGTGGGCAAGAATGCAAAAGCAGAACTAACAGCAAAGGGTGGCTACTTGCTCACTGACCTAGAGCTCTGACAAATTCTTAGTTTTCCTGGGCCTGAGAGATATATTTATTAAAAAATGGATGTTCCCCTGCTATATTTCTTGATAATCAACTTCACCCAGCTCTGAGGTCTGTAAGATGTTTGCTCCCATTGCATTTCTGCTTCCCCATGCCTGTTTGTAAAGAACATATCTGGAGAAGAGAGAAACGAAGCCATCAGTGCCTCTCTCTCCTCCTTCCCATCTTTTCCTGACCTCCCACTCCCTTCTGCTTTTCCCCATAACAAGACCACTGGACTGGGAAGCATTCACTGTTTTGGTATCTGCCCTGGTGCCTCCCAGTGTCACAGAGCAGTATGGAGCCACGGGGTGAGGTGTGCTCAGGCTGTGGGGAGCTGCAGTCCCTTGGCTCCTTGCCTTCCCTCTCGCACTCCTGGATGCTCACAGGCAGCTTGTTTCCCTGCCTCTGGTCCCTAGAGCCAGGCAGGGAACTGTCCTTAGCTGGCAATGACAAAGCAGTGCCTGCAAGGTAGTATCTTTTTTGAAAAGTTAATTAACATCTTCCTATATAGAGCATTTTAAGCTACTGTATCTGCCAAGTGACTTTCAAAGCAGCTTAACCTTTAGTACTGCTGGGGATTGGGGATTTCAGTTTAAAGGGTCCCAAATACCATTTTCTGCTTATTTTCTGTCACAGAGCTCCACTGCCCCACAGGTACATAGTCATTGTTTTGACACTATTGAACACAAAGGAAAAGAGGAAAACTATTATTTCTGGTTGTTTTTTTGGGTTTTTTTTGGGTTTTTTGGGGGGTTTTTTTGGGTTTTTTTTGTTTTTTGGTTTTTTTTGGAGTATTTTAGTGCAGAAGAGAAAATTCAAGGGAAAGCTTCTTTTTGCTGTTTGGTAGCATGCTTCCGTGGCAAAGAATAAAGATGTTTTCAGGCTTTTGCAAAGCATATGTGTGTGATCAGAGGGCAGAGAGGTTGAGAGCAAAATACTATTAATAGGCATAACATGGGAAAAACTCAAATTAAAGTTCCTCACTTAAACATAAGGAAATAAATTAGAGGAGACTGATGAATATCTTACCCAAAACTGAGAATCTGATCAGAGCAAATCTGTCTGAATCCACAGTTCAGGCTAAAGGAAATGAACATGCCAGGAAGCTGAACAGCAGAGAACATATCTGCCTGAGTTTGCACTAATTTTAAGCAGCAAAAGCCTCTACAGATTAATTCTCTATGGTCACTTTGTTGTCCAGCTGGGAAGAAATGAGTGTTTTTGGGAAGAGCAGAGCATCTGCCGAGTGTCTCAGAGCAGGGAGGGAGGAATCTCGGTATGGAGGGGCAATGTGCCGCTTCTCACTTGCCCTGTGACACCGAGACAAACCAGGCTGGAGCTGAGCTCTGCTTACATCCCAGCAGGAAGCCTGCCTGGCAGCCATCCCTGTCTCTTCTGTACAGCAGAATCAATTTGATGCACAATCAGGTTTAGATTATGAACATTAGGGATGCTCTTTCTGTGTGACACTCGACCAGGAGTGAAAGGTGATGGGAAGCAGTGAATGGCAGGGTACTCCACAGCTTATTGCACTTCTCCTTTGGGAGACATTCTTGTTAACCCACATAAGTGTCACTCCCTCATTCAGCTCTGCTTCCTAAGGCACCTACCAAACCTATTTATTTCCTTATTAGATCAACATAGAATTGTAAAAATTGTAGTCTGGGGATTTTTGTTCCTTAATGACAGGCATTTGTTCATAGGAATCAGAGTGCTACAGACAGGAAAAGTTTGTGTATATCAAATCTGCAGCTTTTTTGGAGTCAAAGACCTGTAAATTGTTTCATAAGCTTTTAACCATAGAGATTTAGTGTGTGTTCTCTTTACTAGACCAGACTTTTAGCCTGCCTAAAGTGGCACTTGGTTACATACCTGTACCATGCAGAGGTGATTTAAGCTGGTTTTATGGGCCTCAAGCCTCTTCATGGGATTTTGCTTTTTTCTGATATATTTGAGAACCCTATCTTGGGTAACTACCTGTTGGTGGGACTGACCAAGTCTCTACTGACAACTACTGTGGGACAGAGCTGGAGGTATGGTGGAAAACATTACCCTTTCTCTGTGTCAGGCATCACATCTGTGTATCCTTTCTGGAATTTCAGCTCCAATCATCTGCTAACACACTGTGCTTGTCTCTCTGGAACATCATCTGGTTTTGTCATCAAAATGACCCCTCACTCCCTTTGTGCTTTATCTGGTGGCTGTTCATGAAATAGTTAATTACAATGACTCTTGGCAGCACTCAGTGCCCTGCTGGGCT
Source organism: Eopsaltria australis (assembly GCA_034509425.1). Taxonomy (NCBI): domain Eukaryota; kingdom Metazoa; phylum Chordata; class Aves; order Passeriformes; family Petroicidae; genus Eopsaltria; species Eopsaltria australis. Next base: position 20,317 of record JAVTVJ010000002.1, on the reverse strand, counting down.
GAATGGCTCCATGTCACAGAGTTGTGGTGTTAGTTAGTAGCTCCTTTAAGGTATCTTTAAGAATCCATTCAAGAAACCATATTTTTTTCACAATTATTACTACATGGAGCACAGATTTTTTTTACCTGAGTACAGCTCATGGAGAATCCTGCATGTAAACAGGCTGTTGACAAAAATGCTTTCTTCCTGTGGTTCCTGTCCCTACACTTGGAATCAGATTTTTTCAGACAATGTTTGGGAAAAGTACTCTAGTTAGATTAAAGGCCAAAATTCCCACTTTCACTCAGAGTTTTCAGATTAATGTTACCATGCTAAAACAGGGCAGTATATTCAGAACATCATCTGAGGCAAATGGGATACCACCAGCTGCGACACCAGCTAACACATCGGATCTGTCTAGTTAAGTATCTATTTTGTTGTTTATTACATCCTTAAAAGGAGATGCTGAACTTCCCTGAATCCAGCTGACTGTAGCACAGATTACAGATACTCAACATTTCACAAGACTGAGCTTCATCTCTGGCAGATACATACTGTAGTTTTTTTCTGCCCGCTGTTGGTTGCTGTTCTCTTTTTGAGTGCCAAAGCATACAGCAGGCCAGAAATGCAGCAAGCTACAAGCACTTGGCTAGTCTGTGGTGTGGAGCGGGTTGGTGGCATAGAATAGGCTTTGCTGAGAGGTCCAGCCTCTGTTCCCAGCAGCACCCTGCCTTAGCTGTGCCATTTGCAGTACCAATCTTTCGTTGTGTCTGCTGACATGAGAGACATGCCATGATGAGATGATGAGGTTCATTTGTGCAGCCCTCCAGCAGTAGCAGCAGGGGCTGTCTCTCCTGTTCCATGCTCTTTTGCCAGCAGCCTGGGCTTGCTCCCTTGCTGGTAACAAACCATTTGCATCATTCTTCTGCATGTTTTAGTGTCAACTGTGATTGACAGTGCTTATGGCTGGATGAAATGTAGCAGGGCTAAAGCAGCACACGCACGATTTTGAACCTGACTGTGACAAAAGACAGACAATGTTTCCTTGCAATGGTTGGTCAAGTCGTGTAAAATGATTAGATCAATTATTTGAAATGTTTATTTCCTGGCTAGACAGTGGCTCCATTTTGGCATGCCCAAGGGAGAGGAGTACCTGAAGATAGATGGAAGCTGCCAGGAACACCGGCAAGAATTCAAACTAGGTAATTATAACGATGCATTGAGTAGTTGTTGCAAATTCTCAGGGGAGTGGGAAAGGCTTGTACCTGACCAAAAACCCAGGGAGAAAACTGCTATGTGAGGATGTGTCCTAAACCCATGCTCACTCTAGGACGAGGGTCTTGTCTAAAGACTGAAAACTTTAGGTTGAGGAAAACAAGGAGGAAATCCTGGAACTGAATACAAGTTTTGAGAAAATATTTTGTCACTGTTCAAACTGAAGTAGGTAATTTAATTCTCTACTTCCCCATAACATTAATCTACTTCTAAAAGGGATTTTCAGAAAAGGTGACAACCTAGGATTTTTTATGCAAGGAGAGGTGAAGCATAGGTAGAGCTAGTCCAGTTTCTTGTTGCCTGCCATTCTTGCAGAAGGTCAAGGGTATTTCAGAGTGAGAGGTTTTCCTCCAATAAGCAGCACAGGTCAGCGTAGAAGCTAATAATTTGTAGCAACACTTCTGAAAAGATGTTTTCCAGTGACAAGCATGAACTAGACTCTCTCTGGCATTTAGCTCAGTGAGAACTGTTCCTGACCTCTGAAACTCCTTCTTACCAGTTTGCAGTTGAAAGTCAACAAAATATGCTGTAGTCAATAAAATCAACAGATTATTCATAACAACTTTAAGAAGTTCTCCTGAGCCTGCAACATTTTGAAAATGTAAATGTGTTTTTTCAGTAATTACAGTCATATTTCATTTAAGTAACAGGCATAACTGACCCGTTAAAATATGTATGTACACAGTTACTTTTTAAGACTAATAATATGTTACTAGAGCCTAGGGTTTGTTGATATAAGTAAAATCTAATCTTTGAGACTTAGTGTGATATATATTTTACAATATCAAAAGCGGATGAGGTGCTTTCCAGAGTAGACCAAAGTTTCTTCCAGGGAATTTATGAGATCCCATGTGACAGTGTATTAATAATGTGATGTGCAGATGAAGGTTGTGTTGCGTTCCCTGCTTCAGTCCCACCCTGGTACCGGCAGCGGAGTCCTAGCGCTACCCTAGGAAGTCGTTCGCGATCTGGAAGACTTCCTCGGAGTGCTGACTATGAGCACAGCTGGCCCGCATTCGGTCCGGGGAGATGTTGCCCCCGGAGCGTGGTGAAACAGCAAAGAACTACCAGAGAAGGAGGTCTCTTGGTATGTGATTTCGGTAGGTTTATTGCCTCCAAAGGGAGCACATGGACCAAGAGCCAAGAGCAGCTTATTACATCGGTATTTAAGGGAGGAACAACACCCAATAGGATGAGGGCAGGGGACAATACAGGGGAGGGGCTGGGGTACATGATCAAATGGGGTTTAGGGAGGGGAGGGGAACAGAGAGAACAACGAATGAACTATGGAGTGACAGGGAATTTCCCAGAGCGGGAAACATAACAGACAAGTCCAGTAACCAATAGCAGGAGCTTGGGTCCGTGGATTGGTGGTCCAACTGCTGCCCCTGGGAGCTCCGGGGGGAAACCCTCTGTCCGTGGAACCTGTCCGGAAGTCCTCTGGTTCCGAACCACCGCAACATCTCCCCCTGTCTTTTTACTTAAAGAAAGTGATTTGTTAGTACAATGAAGATAATAACTAAAATCCAAAGCAAAGTCTTGAAAATCTGCAAATAAACAAACAAACATTGTTAAATCATTGTCTCTCTACAGGACTGGGAATGATTGGGGTATGGGAGGTACATGGGGTAGGTTTCAGGAGAGTCTAAGGGGAAGATATCAAGAAGAAGGGTCTCAGTGATTTTTCTTGATGACTGTCGAAGTTTGGAGTTTTCTTTTTCCTTCTCTTCCACGCTGATCTCTGTGGAGCAGCGTCTGTTGGTGGATGCGACTGGATCTGCTCTGGTGGATGTGTTGGGTGGAGAGTTGTGATGCCTACTAACTTCAGCCATCGTGGTTCAAGTGACTGGTCATCTGGGATCGCCTCTGATGGGGTCTCCAGTGGCATGGGTGGTGATGGAGAGCAGGACACAGTGGATTCAGCTTTTGGAGCATGTGGTGTCCAGGAGGCTGTGGAAGACTTAGGTGGAGGGTGATTAGAACTGTTCAGCAGGCTTTGAAGCTGCTGCTTCCATATCTTTTCCCACACCCAATACTGAACCTTAACTAAAATGCCTGTCAGGATTGTTTTTATGTCAGATGGGACCAGCACACCTTTTAAGTGAGGAGAATCTCTCCCAAGCTCTCTCTCCACTTTGCTAGGCTCTCGCAAGGCTGCAGGTGACTGTGATTCCCATCGTGGGTTGTTACCCTGAGGGCTGTGCACACCTGATGCCACTGCAGGGTCTGGCTGACCGGCTGCATCACAGGCTTCAGCCTCTCCACTTTTCGGCCCCCAATCCCGGGGTGTGAACGAGGGAGCGTGGGGATCTGGAAGTGGGCGGTGGTTAGGGGTGGGACTGCAGTTGATATGAGCAGTCCAGGCTCGCGGTGGGGCGGGGATCTCCCTCGGGCTGGGGCAGGGACCTCCGGCGCGAGGGGAGGGACCCGACGCGAAGACATCATCGGCCGCGGGGGGGGAGCCCGACGCGGGGCCAATCGACGCGAAGGGGAAGGAGCCGTGGGAGGGGCTGGGAGGATTCGCGGGCTTTCGGTGTGAGGCTGCGCAGTGGGCGCAGGGGTGTAGGCACGGCGCCACGAGGCCGCCGCCATCTTTAAACTCGGAACAATGGGGGAGCGCAGCCGGCGCGAGTTTGACTGAGGGCTCGGAGAAAGGGTTTGGGGTGAAGCTCGCTATGAGGGAATCAGTCTCATAGCGGGGAGAACTGAGGGGCGCACTTCCCTGTAGCGGGGAAGAGGGATTGGGAAAAGGGGAATTAGGAACGTGGGGTGGGTGAGTCGGGGATTTCGAACTTTCAGGACAATTACGCAAAGTATAACAAATTACAATCAACAACGGGAAAAATTTTCGGACAGAAACATCACCCCCTCTCTCCACTGCCTCTAAACGTTTTTCTACTAACTCCCAAAAACTCAGAGTTTTAACAGAAGAAGCAGAAGCAAGAGGGACATAGGCAAAGATCCATTTAACAAAACGTTTCCAAGCCTTCTTATTAGCATTCCCGTTTTTTAACTTTAGGGTCTCTTTAACTTGGACATAAAACTCCTGCTCTATTCGGGACAGCTTAATACCCATTGTCTCCGAATAAAAGCCTCCTTGCTCTTTTTATATGGTACAAAACTCTCCCTCGAGCCTGATTCCCGCTGCCTATCGCGGATTAGACCTCACCGTCTGCGCTCGGTTCTCGGTGGCTTTCCCGCCGCTATCACGGGCACCGAGCTTCGCCGCCGCGCGCGGATCCTGGTCCTTTCCCACCGCGCCTCGCAGCCGCCAAACCTCACCGCTCCGTGCGGGTCTTGGTTCCTCGATCCCGGCTTCAGTTGCCGTCACCGGCTCCGGAGGGAGAAACATCCAAAAAAGCAAGGGTCTCTGGTCTCGTCAGTTCGCTCAGCTAGCGTACACACTTCAGACGCTCCAGAACGGTTGCTGACGGCCCCTGCCAGCCCCCCGCTAAAACGCGGAAGTTCTCGCTAGGGGAGCGACGTCCCGAAGGCGCAGTCCGGACCGCTGCTGCGTATCCAGGTCGCTCGCAGGGAACCCCGAGAGGTCGGAGTCTCTGTTCGGTGCGCCACTTTGTTGCGTTCCCTGCTTCAGTCCCACCCTGGTACCGGCAGCGGAGTCCTAGCGCTACCCTAGGAAGTCGTTCGCGATCTGGAAGACTTCCTCGGAGTGCTGACTATGAGCACAGCTGGCCCGCGTTCGGTCCGGGGAGGTGTTGCCCCCGGAGCGTGGTGAAACAGCAAAGAACTACCAGAGAAGGAGGTCTCTTGGTATGTGATTTCGGTAGGTTTATTGCCTCCAAAGGGAGCACATGGACCAAGAGCCAAGAGCAGCTTATTACATCGGTATTTAAGGGAGGAACAACACCCAATAGGATGAGGGCAGGGGACAATACAGGGGAGGGGCTGGGGTACATGATCAAATGGGGTTTAGGGAGGGGAGGGGAACAGAGAGAACAACGAATGAACTATGGAGTGACAGGGAATTTCCCAGAGCGGGGAAACATAACAGACAAGTCCAGTAACCAATAGCAGGAGCTTGGGTCCGTGGATTGGTGGTCCAACTGCTGCCCCTGGGAGCTCCGGGGGGAAACCCTCTGTCCCTGGAACCTGTCCGGAAGTCCTCTGGTTCCGAACCACTGTAACAGGTTGCAGTAGAAATAATCTCACAAATCATAGGTAGACCTTGGTAAATTAGCTGAAGGAAACTTGTATCCCTTTTTGTAGTCCCTGTGGTACTCAGAGATGCTTTCTTGACATTTTGTTAGAGGCACTGCTAGTGTGTTATGCAGACATGCACATCTAAAGCTGGATCTTGCACTGTTTCTCATGTTCTTCCAATGGTGCAATGCAGTGGATTGAAGGTACAGGAGGAAAAAGGTATCTCTGGATCAGAGCTCCCCAGCATTCAACAGCAAACAGCACAGTCTTGTGAGACTGGATAACTCCCCATCAAGGCTGCAGTTTGGTTAATGTCAATTCAGGGAGTCAGTTGTTCTGCTGATTGTTTCTATTTAAAGTCTTTGCTGTAAGCAGCATCTCTCCTGCTTGGGGCAGACCCTTCCAAAGACAATGACTGGCTGCTGTGGTGGCATCCAGTGAAGAGTGGGGCAGTGCTGTGCAGATGGGTTGGGTTCCTCACTCACATGCACGTGCTAAGTGCTTTCTTTGAGCAGCATTTGTACTGTAAGTGTGCACAGTAGTCCTGTCATGGCACATTTTTCCCTTTGCAAAGGGAGCACCTTGGGGTCTTCCTATGAGACAGCAAATCTGTGTTAGTTTTAAAGCATCTTTCTGAGCATTACCAAAGCTTGCATGGCCTTCTCAGCATGAAGTTCCTACCACTCAGGAGCTGTTGGGGGCACTGCCTCTTCAGCTGGAAGTAATTTAAGCAAGCAAATGGGAGTTGTGTGCCCGGGTTTTGTAGAAACTTTATTTCTATTTTTAAATGACAGCCATTTCTCTCCTTCTGACAGGGCAAGTTCAGAAGTGAGGCTCCTCCTGTGAACCCATCCTCAGGGGTCTCCAGCAGGGCCTGGGAAGTTCTCAGGCTGCTGATGAGCTCCTATAGGGCTTTAGGCACTCCAGGCCAAGCTCAGCAGGAGTACAAGGAAGAGCATCACTTGCTGAGATCAAAGGAACAGTGTCTGCTTACAGCCTGGCTCCACCTGGCCCACCAGCCAGAAGTCCCAGACAGCAGCTGTGCTTGCCCAGAGCTCTCTGAAAAGTGACTGCTTCTGCTGTAGTTTTAAAAATAGGATTTTTGTCATCATAAATCTTTATTCTGCACTGTATATGATAGAGAAAAACAACTGCATTAGGGCCAAAGGACATAAAGGACTAAAAGGAGGAGCCCTCTGCAGAGTGCCATTTCTCCTCTTTCATCCCTGCCTCCGTCAGCCTGAAGCATGGAAGAATACTAAAAAGCATCTGTGTCTGCTGGGAGAAGCCCAGGGATGCACTGGCCATCCTGGAATCCCACACATTTTTCTGTGTGGGTGTTGAGAGCCCTGCATGGCTCTGGAGGTCTCCGTGTGCTGCCTGCAGCAGGCTGAATGGCAGCAAGGAGAAGGTCAGCTCCCACCCAGCTGTGACAGGCTCCAAAGGTTTCCATCCTGCCAAGACAGGAACGTGAGTGACAGCTGCATTTTTCTTTCATTCAGAGCCTGATAGTCCTGCATTTCAAAGTCATGGAATCAAGGAATATGTCATGCTATCATTTTTATGAGGGTCAAAGTTCCATTGTGCATCCTAGTGAGTAAATAGAATCCTTAAGTATGGGAGATGCATTTCAAATCTTACACCACTTCAGATATTTTCAATGGGAAAAAAAAGTGAGGCAAGGAACCCCCAACATCTCACTCCCTTTAGACAGAAATTGCTCTAAATTTAACAGTTAGAGAGCAACATAATAGCTTAGTGTTTTAATCTCAATTTATTGATGCTTTTAATCAGAAATCAGAGCTCCCCAGAAGTTTCCTAAACTATGAAGCATTTTGAAAGCTTAAGTATTAACAATGTTTTGAATATGTTATCTGTGTCACTGTTCATTATTTTGAATTTGCCATCAAGCTGCATACTTCCTCACCTTCAACAGGCTTCTCTGATGTGCAAGTGTTGCTACCAGAAATATTCAAATCAATAAAGCACTCGAGTGTTGTGCCACAGTCTAAAGTCACCACCACAAACACCAATACCAACATGCAAATTCATAGCTTTCAGCCATCTCCATAGTGTGTAGCTCTGTGCTGAAGAATAAGAATCTTATTTCTGGTCTGTTTACTCTTTAAAAATGCCTAGCTGGATATTTTAATGGAAAACAAGCACTTCTGAAGTGACTGACCCCTGACCAAGTCTACTTTTCCCTATTTTCAGAAATATAGATACTCAGAGATTAAACAGACACTATGCTAAGTTAGAGAAATCAAAGCCATGTGCATACATTTGTGTTTTTTTCATTTCTGAAGGCAAAGAGCAAGCAGTTCCAGATCCTTAGCTGTCCTACCATTATTTGAGCAGGAGAGGCCAGGCCAAAATGCTACAAGTCTGGGAGAAAATCTCTGTATACAGAATCAGAATTTGTTTTCTTCTCAATGAAGTGAGGGCAAAGCTCCAATCAATGTCACAGTTGCCCTGCAAACAGAACAGCTCTGCCAGATTGCCCTGAATCCCTCTCGTTCACCAACACAAGGCTGAACATTGTTGTAGAGATACACCAGTGAAAGATAAGAAGCAGCGCAGGGTGTTGGAGTGGGGGTGCATAATGAAGAGCTCTGGGCTGCAGTACAGCTAGCATCGTAATCCTCTGGGTGTGTGAGGTGTCCATGGTGTGGTGTGGATGTCCAGGATGGTGTGAGCACCCATGTCCTACAAGTGGCCAGAGACCTTATTTGGGGGCTTGGTAGAGACCATGATTATCCAAGTGGTGTGAAAATTCCACCAGGATATTGTGTTGGTGACACACACACAGAGACCAAAAGGGAAGAATTTGTCACCCTTAGCTGTAAAGCTGTGCCCCAAATTTCCCACGTTTCAGTGGCTGTTGACCTGGTGGATGGCTTTGCTGATTATGCCTGGTGGCACGTGGAGGTGTCTCATGGGCTGGGATGTAGCAGAGTATTTGCCAAATGCATGCAGCATGCAAGACCTATTGGAATATATATCTGGTTTGTCTGGAACACAGAATGTGAAAAAGCCTGCAAAACACTTCACAGGTTGTTTGGAGAGCTTATTAATAACTTCCTCTACTCCCAGAAATTTTACATTTTCTTCTCCTTTTCATTATTCATGTGTCATTAGCTGTGGGAAGAGGAGGAGGGAACCACTTGAGGCATCAGGATTAACCAGGAGGGAAAGTGTAAGGTGGCCTGTGTTCTTACACAGAGTGTTGGCCATGGCCATGTGGTGAAGATGGTTTGTTGCTGCCTGGGACCCTTCTCCAGCCCATCTCATGATCACGGGACCTAGAAGAGTGGAAATCCTTCCCATATGGATTAGGGATTTCCATTTCCAACTCCCTTGCTGCCAAAACAGATAGGAGAATAGTCAGATCCTGATCCTGACATGATGTCCCAGTCATGATAAGGGACATCTGCTGTAGCTTCTCCAGACACAGAGGGGCTCAAGCCATTCACTTTTGCATATATTTGAACAATCTTTTTTTCTTTAGATTTTTACCTTTCTATCTTTTCTGACTTACCAGTTTTGAATAGGAAGTTGTGAAGGAATCATTGAAAGGAGGGCTACAAGAACATCTTTTTTGTACAGGGTCTCTTCAGGCCAGACCCTTCTCAATAGCTGGCAGGCTCCTACCGAACAGCCCCACATCCATGCTGATATTTCAGCCCAGGCTTTGTATAAATATACATCCACTGGAGGCGTCTCTAATGTATTATATTTATTTCCAAATGAGAAATCTGTCTCAAGAGCTGATCTTTTCTGCAACTAGCTAAAAGCCTATTAAAAAGTTCATTAATAGCCTTTAAGTTACACTATGTGTTGAGGCAGATCTGCTAATAAGTTGGATTTTGTGTGGACTAAAACATCCCTTTTTAGTGGGTTTGTGCTATGCCTGTGTCCTTGCCTGTTTCAGGCAGCAGGCTCTGGGGGCTGTTCTGAGAGCTTCATTAAAAAATGAAAGCCCTCTGATCTCAGCAGCAGGCAGGAGAGACCATGGCTGTATAACCCTGCCATTTGTTCAGAGCAGGGGGTAAGCACCTCTCCCTAATGTCCCTCCTTTAGTGCTTTAAATAGCTCTCTTTGACACATGGCAATGAAAATGGCTTACTGACATGTTTCTCTTAGCCCTGTGGCTATAAAGTCTGTTCTCTAGAGAAAAATAAACGTGGAGACCATTTGGTTTAAAGCCCCTTAAGCAAGTGAATAAAATTAATCAGCTGTCTTTTAACTCTGATTCATTTTTCCTTTAATTCAATTTACAAAAATGTGCGGGCAGAGTCTGAGCCTGTGGGTATATTAACATTAATAAAACACAATTAAGCAAATGTTATTATGTTGCCAGCAACAAAAGGAATGCCCCTGAGTATAAAGCTTCCCCTTGCTGGAATAAATATGCAGATACAAGAAATGGGTCTGCAACCCATTGCTTAAGCTCTATTAAAACTCCAAAATACCCACTTTGGTTTGTACAAAGGCTGAGAGTTAGCACACCAAGGCATAGCTTCCTGAAGAGGAGAAACGAGAGTGACAGGTAGGAAAGTTTTGCCTTTTGTAGTCAAATTTAAAGGTTTGGACTTGACTGATAAATATGAGCTACAGAGCATTTAACTGAGACCTTTGAGAATGATCACATTTTCTCATTGCTTCTAGAGTGTGCCACAATCAAAACTCCACTTCCAGCAAGAAGAGCAGTGGAATAAAAACCAACGAGCTAAGAAATCAGGCACATTAATAATAAGTAAAAAGGAAATCAGACTTTTGTTTTGGTGACAATTGACTATCTAATGTGACAAAAATATATAAATACATTTATATGTGTATATATTCATGTATTTGGTATGTTTTGGAAGAACCCCTAACAAATTTATATATATATTTACAAGCACACACACACATATATGAAAGCTAGTTTTTCATGCTAGTGGCATGAAAGACTGCATGCAGACTTTGCAGTAGCACAGTAAGTATGCACATGCTGTGTAGGATCTAGAAGGATCTTGATTTATCAAACTCAGCAGTGAAGTCCATTCATCATTACACCAATAGCAAGACTTTACATAGTGACATCCCTCTTCAAAGCACTGAATTAACTGTTGTCAGGTGACTGTTAAAAATATCAACAAAATATAAACATCTGGTCAACAACATTAAAGTGGTTTCTTTGGCATTTTGTTCTGAATTTGAAAATGCATGTTTCTAAAGACTGGGGTTGACAGCTTGTGTTGAGCAGTGAATTTTTTTCAAGTGTTTCAATCCCAGGTACTGAGGTGCTCTGTTTACTCCTTTCTTGGGCTCTTTTCCTTGCTGCTTCCAGCTCTGCCAAGTTAGGATAAAGGTTTATGCTAATCCACTGGAAAACTCTGAGTCTTTTCATTGTTTCATCAAGAAAAAAGTGATTCATTGTTCCTGAAGAGAGACTAGGGACTTTGTTTTGCCAGGATGCAATCTCTAAAGGCATTAAATTTTAATTCTTTAATGAGTTAGTCTTTGGGGGCAACCAAAATCTGTGTATGGGTGCTCCTGCCTGCAGCCAGCACTGCCCAGGGCAGCTGAGGGCTGCCGTGGCGTCCTGGTGCTTTGCTGGACTGAGGCAGGAAGGACACATCCCATTGGGATCCCAGGGCTCCATCTGGACAGAAGCAGTGGCTGTTATCCAGAGGATAAACTGCCTGGAGTGGATGCAAATCTGGCCACAACACACACTGTTGGTCTGGGCACATTCCATTGCCCGACCAGGCAGGGCTGCAGGGCTGAGGCAAAAGCCCATGCAGGGGCTTGGTGCCTCCAGCCCCATATTTGCCCTTTGATGGGGAGAAATGGGATCTCACACAAGGGGAGGGTCCACCCTGGGTGGGCAACTCCACCCTTTGCTAGCTCCTGTCCTTCTACTGGCGCAGTTTTCTGTGGAAAGGCCAGAGGTGAGGATTGCTCAGGGACATGAAAAGCACCAGCAACACAAGGGACATGAATCCGTAGGAGGAAAGAGAAAGAGAAAGAGAAAGAGAAAGAGAAAGAGAAAGAGAAAGAGAAAGAGAAAGAGAGGAAGAAAGAGAAAGGTCCTCTGCATTCTGCAATGCCTGGAGAAGTGATGGCCACAGACCTAGAGCTATCTCTGCCAACTTGGATTGGGAGGGTGCTTTTACTCAACATACAAGGCAAGAAGGAGTATAAGGAGTTGGAGAAAGAATCAAAAAGAAATAGGAAGCAGGCCAGTAAAGATGTATGAGCTGTATAAGGAAAGCCTGAGCAATGCTGGAGCTGTTTATCCAACAGAAGACTGATACATGATAGCCATTTCCAAGTACATCAGAAATTCCTAAAAGAGTGTGTATTTTTCTTTATGTATGCTCCACTACAGCCAGCAGGATTGGAGCAAGGGAGGTTTCCTGTGAAAAGAAATTTTTTACTGTGTGGATGGTGAGGCATTGAAAAAGTTGCCAAGAGAAGTTGTGGATGCCTCATTTTTGAAAGTATTCAAGGTCAGGCTGGATGGGGCTTTGGGCAACCTGGTTTAGTGGGAGGTATCCCTTCCCTTGGCTGCGGGAGATTGGAACTAGATGATCTTTAAGGTCCTTTCCAACATATTCTATTCTATTCTATTCTATTCTATTCTATTCTGTCCATGTTAGAGATTTCCCAACATTTTCTAATTTTTGGGAGAGTCAGGCAACTGAGCAGAGCGCCAAGGGAAGTTGTGTACTGCTTAGTTGCAGGTTTTGGGAAACAAGTACAGTGTTATTGATAGGAATGGTTTATATATAATTTATCCTGACCTGGTGCTTGCGGATGGACTAAACAACCCCTTGAGCCCATTCCAGCCCTATTTGCTGAGATTTCTATCTTGTATGAGCTCCAGTGTAGCTGGAATGTTTTTGCTGTTAAGCAAAACAAAAGGCTTACAGATGTGAATATCAAATTAAGTACTGCAAATTACATCTCTAAGTAATTTTGCATGGCCTTTTCACATTGTATTTATACTATATGAATGTTATTTTAGTTCACTGTGTATAAATAACAAGTTGAGAATTGCTGTCCTTAATTGAAACCATCTCTACTTGTCTATGAGAGAGATTACCATTTTTAACAGACTCTTTGTGATCTGCCAGGGTTATTGGAGGATTTCTTTGCATTGTTGCTAGGCAGCTTCCTCCATGCCAGCAGACAGACACTGCTGGGTATGTCATGGCTGATTAAAATTCTCTGTATTTCCACGTATACAGCAGCCCAAGTTTTCAGAGCTTGCTGCTCAGCATAAGGTCAGTTTAATTGGTATGAAGACTGATGAGACAAAATAATAGCAATTGTGCCTGTTGTAAAATAATTTGTTGTTTACAGTCCCCTAAATTCTCAGGGTGAATGAAATGGTAAATATCTAAATATTTATTTGTGAATAAAGAGAATTTACCTGAACTATTTTGACACTAGCTTTGCACAAGTAATTTCAAAATGAGCTATCACATTTAAATATAAGAATAATGAATATAAGAATATTTAGCGTGGAACAATCAAAAAATTTTAAAGGGATGTAAATTATTTCATTTCTGCAGTACCATTTGCCACTAAAAAGCTGCTCTAAGTTATTACTAGCTCCACAATGGCCATGTTTCTTGAATACAAGCCAGCAGACCAGGTAAAAGTGCATCTGCAGAATGAGCTGAGGAGGTTTTATAGCAAGACAGATTAGTGCTAGGGCTAAGCAAGTGCAAAGGCAGCAGCTGTGCTGGGGGGCCCCCAGGCAGGGGATGCTGCTGGGATGCTGCTGTGGCACCAAACATCACTGGAAACTGTCCTGTGGAGGGAGACAAGGCTGCAGGGCTGAAAAGATTGAAAGCTTTGGGTAGCTTTCCTTCAGGTGACTTACACAGGGTGTCAGTGCATACAGTCAGCAAATATTAGTCTCTGTAAGAGTTAAATGTGTACAGGATCAGTTACAATTGCTTTGACCTCCATTCAGCCTCAAGAGAGTATCAGAAACTTATCATTTCTGCAAAGAGGAATATGGGTCAAAGAATAAATCTTCATTTAATCTCTTAAGAAGTTACCATTTAATAAAATCATTGAATGGCAGGCTGAAGTATGGGGATTGTGGGAACTGAAGACACCTGATACAGATACAAAGATTTATCAGAGGGAATGGATTTAATAGGTGCTTGGATTTTCTTTTTTCTTTGGAGGGATTGTTTTTAATCTGGATCTACTTCAAGAAAATGAATAGACTGAAAGGAGCTTTAAACTGCTTCTGCATCTAGGCAAAAATTAGATTTGTAGGGATCTTTGTGGAAACTTTTGAACTTTTTACAGATGCCTTTTACATAAGGTAGGTGAATAGTCTTACAAGGAAACTTTGAACAGACAACAGAAGCTGCCACCTTCTTCTCTGCTTTAAAACCTTTTCTAACCAGTTGCTTTTTCTGCATCCTATCCTCTCTTCCCTATGTATATTGCATTTCTTTTACCTGTTCATGTAAAACACACTTTGGAGGAGACATGGTGGTTTTTCCCAGTTGTATGGCAGTTGGTCTTTGTGCCTGGCACCACTTTCAGGGTTGGAGGTTTGGACTGGTGAGCTTTGTCTCATTGACAAAGGTATATATTATAATTGTTGTGTCTGCCACTGATCTCTGAGAGAAGAAAGTTCAATCTCTATTGCAACAAGAAATCTGTGCTTAAGCAGAACTTGTTGGTTTATTTGGATTCTCTGATGGTTTTAAAAATAGAATTCATGTGAACTGGGTCTGTAGAGAAGTGTACATTTGATCCCAAGCCTGGATTGGTCATGACTAACATGAGGACAATTTGAGCAGTGGCTGACACAAGGAAATTGAGTGGGGTCAAGCTTGTGATGAAGACATGATGCCCAGCTGAGAAATAGGAATAGTCATAATCAGTGGAGTAAAGATTGCATGCATCTTTTAGCTAAAAAAATGAGAACATCCTTGCTTGATCAGTGGTGTTTTGGAGGAGCTGAGTGTGTCAAGGCACTGTCAATGAGGAGCCTCATCTGTCTCCCCAGTGCTGCTGAGAAGTGAGCATGGTGTGTGCCAGTGCTCCTGAGACCCAGGGTGAAGGAATTTACCCTGGGAGCCACTGAATAATTTAGAAGACATTGCATTCTGTAGGAGTGCAATTATAGGGGTTGAGGGGTGCTCTGATGGCACCTTTAGGATTTAATATAAAATGGCTGTGGTGGGTATGGCCCCTGCAGGCTCCCCACCCTCCCTTTGAAAACTGTTTTACAATGCAGGAGCTGGCAGTACCAGCAATGGGGACAAAGGACAGGCTTGTTCAGAAAGCCTGGGGAAGTTCGGGCTGTTTTCTGCACCACACTCCAGCTCAACACACATCCATGGGTGGGGGAAGGAAGGGCAGGTGGAGTGGAAAAGAATAATGGAAAAGATCTCCGCTGATTCAGGATTCTGTATGTTTGTTGGATTGTCAGAAGTGCTGGGGATAAAAAGTTCCTCTTGCCATGAAGAGACTGCACTTATCTTCACTATTTTTAACATGTGAGGAAAAAGCATTTGTATGATGGCACATTCCACTTTCTGCCTTCCTACCAACATATTTACCTCCACCAACGCAGGTATTCAGCTCAGTGTTTGTGTTATTTACTACTTTGAATTCTGCTTTAAACAGCACCTATTATTGCTTTCCTGTATTCCTCTTCTCCTCAAACTCTTCCTCTTTCTCTCTGTTGTTCCTATAGAAAAAAAAGCAAACAACCTCATTTTGTGCTGAGATTATTGACTCTGGATTCCTGTAAGACTCCTTTCTCAGCAGTGAGGCTGAGACCAGGGAGGATGATTTCTTGGCATGCCGTCACTAAGGCACTGGGAATTTTTTCATGCAGAAGGATTTTTAAAAATAAATGTATAAATCCTGTTAGTATTAAATTACTGCAGAAAGTGCTCTCTCAAGTTCATTTTAGGGCAGTCTCTGAAGATCTTAATCTCCTGGCAGGGATCTTTCACATCCACTTAGCAGGGCAGTCTGTAATATTTTGGCACTTTAATGACTCCTCCACATCCTCAACACTGCATGCTGTGCACTCACTCTTCAGAAGATGCTTCTGAAGGAGAGTCGTGTATTGACTCTGAAGCCAGGCCCCAGAAATACCCCTGACCTCAGCAGTGGTGCAGGCAGTGCTGGAACTGCCCTGGCAGTGCTCTCAGCATGCAGAGAAGGAGGAGGAAGCTTTGGCACTGGCAGCCCAAACACAGTTTTGCCTAATTTGGTGGGTGAAATGGATCCATCACTGCAACTCTGTTACTGAAGGGGTGTTTGATGTCCCTAAAATCCCAGTAAGAGGCAAAAAGTAACCTGATTATGTTCAGACACAATTTAATTACAAGAGGAATGCTGTCCAAAATCAAAGACTGGCAATTCTCAGTACATTTATTTAACATTAGGGTCTGGTTTAACTTTCACTGTGGAGTGAAGGATGGGTTTAATTAACTCCCTGATTTCTTGTGTTAAAAGAAATTAGATTTTCTTAAACACTATGGGAAAAAAGGCTATCATTTTATATACCTCCAGAATAGCAAATTATCCATATGAATTTCATTTTGATCAAAACAGACTTTGCCCAAGATTGGACAACAGCTCTCATATTGTGCTCTTGCCTGTGTTTGTCGGGATGCATCTGATGGTGTTCTGTGCCCAAACTGAGCGCTCCTTCTCCAGCCAGTTCCACATGTGGCAGCACCCACCTGTTTGCTGACAGGACATGCACAGACTGCAAACCCAGCCTGGTGGGGAGGGTTTCCACACCGATGACATCTGTGTGTGCAGCCCAAAGGCTTCTTCAGCAAGGGGACTGGACCATCCCTCTCAATGACAGCCCCAGGAACATCCCAGGGTTTGATCTTTGGTGGCTTGTGGTGCAGCAGCACCATAAACACACATCCCCCAGCCACAGCAAGTGAGCTTTCAAAACTTGTTCCATAATATTTCTTTGCAATGGTGTGTTCAAAATCAAACATCAGAAATTATAGAAAACTCAGTTTTCTACAATTACACCTGTTTATAGAGCTGTCATCACCGTGTCAAGACACGTAAGAAATTAGAGTTTGGCTTTTATTTCTAAAGAAAAAAAAGTCTTTGGAGGAGTATGTTGCCTTTCAAATATTTAAAAAGAAACAGAACAATGCCAGGATAGAATGGGCTGGCAGTTGTTTTAATTACCTGATTTATATTTAATTAAATACTGATAAGAATGAATACGCTCTGTCCAGATTTTGTATGAGTTTCATACATTTTTCTGCCTTAGTTCTGCCTTTGCAGATATACAGTTGGAATATATTAATTACAGCCTTGTGGCATTAGAACTGGTGAAGCAGAATTCTGCACATTTTCTACATTGAAACATGACTGAAAAAACTCTAACAATTGTTGTCCCATCATAAAATGTGAGCTTGTTTCCTTTTATATATTTTTAATTATTATAATATTATAATTTTTATTTTATTTATTTTTATGATATATATTTATGTATTTATTATTCCACCTGTACTTGCACTTGGTGACAGCACCAGTGGGAGTGTGAATGCCAGAGATAATAAATAATTCTCCACTGAATTGCTAGCTTTATTTATTTTAAAAAACTGGTTTTTCCACATCAATGAACACTTTGATGAGGACCTTTTTTCCTTAATTGTCTTATTTTTTTTAAATTTTTTTTCTGAGAGGATCATATTCTTTAGAATACTTTACTCTGTACTGAAAAACTTTAACTTGTCGAATTATGTCAAACAGAAAAACTCACCTCTCCGATGAAGTGAGGGTCATAATTTGAGTCTGCTACACCCCCTCGTCTCTATTTTCTGTGCTCCTTGGTTGGTGATACCTCTCTCAGTAATTATGCTGCTGATTTTCCCTCTCATTTTTCTTTTTAAAAGGCTAACACAGTGGTATTTACAGAACAATAAGATGCCATGTTTGTGAAACACATTCCAGGAAGGATGTCTTTGTGCAAAAATGCAGCAACTGCAGTTCCTTAGTTTTTTCCATTATCTAATCTGAATCTCCCCTGTGTCAATTTAGGATCATTTTCTCTCATCCTCTCACTGCAGGCACAGTAGAAGAGACTGACCCCCACCTCACCACAGCCTCCTTTCAGGGAGCAGTGGAGAGTGATGAAGTCCCCCTGAGCCTCCTCTTCTCAAGACTGAACAAACTCAGCTCCTGCAGCTGTTCCTCATAATGTTTCTAATTATTTATCTTGCTGCTTTTTCTCACTGCGTCTTACATCAACTTCATGGAGGTGCCTGACATACAGACTTTAATACACTACTGGGAATTTTTTTCATGAAAAGGAAAGATGTGAAAAGAGATGCTTTAGCAGGGAAGCAGCCGAGTAGTACAGCAATGAGGTGATGGGAGGGCAGAGGAGAACTGAATGGAAAAGAGGAGCTGAGCTAAGAAGGGGCAGAAAACACTTATAGTGCTGTAGAAGTCATGGCGTGTGTCTGTTGCTGCAAACTGCAGTGATGCTGCTTCAATGCCCAAAGAAAGTATGGCTATGAACCACAGACTTTGAGTTTGGTAATACTGTAGTCAGGAGCTCCAATATAATTCCTGCAAGTAAAGCTCCTTAAGACAAAGTAATTAAAGTGAGGAAATGAGAGAGCTTAAAGTAACATGTCAGTATGAGGAGATATTTTAAGAAAGTGCTTCATTAAGGGAGTACTCTTTATAATGTAAACAAGGCATTTTTCTGGCATAAATGCATATTTGCAAATGTACCAAAAGCAGTCTATTACAGCACCAGTGCATGTTCCTGTTTCCTTGGCTCAGTCAAGAGAGTGATTTTAAAAGGCACCTGTGGGTAAGCTGAAGAACTCCCTGAGTGAGTGGGAGCCCATGCAGTCTGTTCCCATCATGTACTGCTGTGCCCATGGTGTGCCCCCGCCCAAGGCCATGGGCAGTGTCCCGGAGCAATGCCTGCCACCCTGGACCCCAGCCTCTGCATCCCTCTGTGAACATTTTTGCAGGCTGTTTAGGGTTGGCTTTTCAAAATTAACCCTGAAATTTCAGCTGCTGGATGCCAGACAACATGATCTATTTTTTCAGAAATGCAGCTCCTCAGTGCCTGTGATTTGTAGTATCAAGAATACCCATTAAAACTGGAGCATCCACTGAACTGAAATCCAGCTGAAGAGTTGTGGATGGGTTTCACAGCCTTGGAGATTAATATCAGTTTTTTAAGATTGATTCCTGAAATTGCAGCCATTTAAATAAAAAGATATTATTTATAGAACGCCCCACACCAAAACCACAACACTAAGAGAAATACTCATAATTTTTTCTGCACTTCAGCTGCCTCCCCAATACCACAACCTGCTTTGGGTTTCTGTTGCAGCTTTCTTTGTCAATGTTTGTTTGCTGCCTCCCAATACTTATGAGAAAAATGCCTTGTTAACACTGAAAGCAGTAACAGTGGAATTATTTGCAGTTCAAATATCCCAAAACACTCTGCCAAACAATAAGTAGGAAATAATTTAATTACCAACTCAAACCAATTGCTGCAGCCTACAGGAAGATTATTTGTCTCTTGTTATGTAGAGTTTCTTTCTCATGGGTCTTGTTACTAGATACCATTAAACAGAAATCGGTGGTGAGGTCCCAGATTGTCTTTAACCAGGATGTTATATTCTATTTGCATTGTATTCCATCTGAGTAATTAGATGTTGCTGGGCTAAACTTCCTGATGCAGTTTCAGTGGAATACTGTTTTCCTTATGTCTAACCCTGATTTATCAGAAAGTGTCAGGGATGATACTCATTGGCAGGATGAACGTGGTGGGAGGAAGACAGATTTCTTATCTAATAAGGCCTAATGTAGTATATGAATTTTAAAAAGCTAGCAGATTACAGCATGTTAATTTAGAAAAACACTTGTGATCCTTGGAGTGATCCTCCTGTAAGAAGAGAGCAATAGGAAATGTGTTAAGATGACAGGTACTTTTTCAACAAGTAAATAAACTGATTGAAGTAGGTTACTTATGCAAGGAAGGAATTAGACTTTGGAAACACTTTTTCTTTTCTAATTGTGAGTTGTGTAATGATATGTAAGGAGTTCACTTTTGGAAAAAATGCATGGGGTTTAAGTCTTGCTCCAATCTTACATATTTTTCTAATAGAAGACTCCCTGGTGATGTGATCTCTCCCCACATGCAATTTTTCCCTGAAGAATATTTCTACCATCTCCCCAGTTATTTTTTTGCTTTATTTTGTTTATTATTAATATGCTAGTGATTGGATTAAACAAACCTGCGTGAAACAAGCTGCTGCTGCTAGATATAGCAGCATGGCTAGAGGTATCTCTAGTAATTGCTTTATATACAGTTACCAGGGAGACTTGTCTATGTGTTTTAATTTGGTGTGCTTGGTGTATGAATTTTAAGATTTTATAGGGGCTTGTCTGGACACAGGCAAGGCCAAGGGTTTGTCTGGGCCCAAAGCAGAAGGGATGCTGAGCCTATGGAGCCAGGTCAGTGAGGGAGCCAGCCAGGCAAGGGGCATGGCTCAGGCAGGGACCGGGGCTGAGTGCCCGTGCAGCTCCCAGGGAGGGAGGGGAATTCCCAAGGGGTCATTCAGCCCCTTGCCATGCACTTCTTTCCCCAGAGCTGATCCTGGGTTACAGATGCTGGGCACAGGCTCATTTTGGGCAGCAGGCATGGCTGCAGAGCCCTGTCTCTAGTTTTGCTTATGCAAGAGCTGAAACCAGGACATGGTGTCAGCAGACACCACTGCACCCAGAGGCTTTTGAACCCTCATGCTCTGTTTGAGTGAAAGCTGAGCATCCTGCCCTCTCCCCTCTAGGAAAAGAGATACCTTTTGCCATATGCTAGCTGAAAAAACAAAACTAAAATAAAATCTGAGAT